>VNJV01004412.1:0-22082 GCA_008042635.1 Drosophila nikananu | reverse complement strand
CTTAGTGGTGGTACTTTTGAATTCTGATGACGTCATTGCACCATTTGCACCAAAGTTCATCCTCCATCTGCTGATTCTGTTCGCCTGGTACTTCAGATTAAGAAATGGTTGAATTTTTACTAAATCTCGGCAAGATTGAGGCCTACAACAACAACAACAATTCTTGTATAACAACAACAACAAAAAGAACAATTGTTGTACAACAACAACAACTACAATTTTTAGAACAACAACAAAAAGTTAGAAACATAAAACCATTCCCACCCAAGGAGCCCAAATGAATGCCGCTGACAGCCATCGATTCCACATTGATTTCACTTTCTTTTATTGATTCATATTCGTATGTTCCATCAATTACATTTACACATTTAAATTGTATTTATAAATATTCTAATACTTTGCGCCTGCTGCACGATTTCAACTAGCCCCGAGCCAAGTGCCGACCTCTTGAGCTCCGCCATTTCAGCTGCTCGCTCTTCCAGCTTCACTTCTGCCGATCCGCTCATCAATCAACAATTACAATTACATTTACTTAACTAGGATGAACTTGTGCTTCGAGTCTTTGAAGTAGAAATTAGCTTGCTTCCTTTGCTTGGATTTTGTTTTTTTTTTTGGAAATTCGGAGACTTTGGGGAAATGCGAAAAGCTCCTTCGGTTCTTGCACGCTGATTCTTCGGGGGGTTTTCTTTGTTTTCTTTGCTTTGTGAGGGCGCCAAAGGTTTGTCTAAACGTAGTTAATGCATAGGGGTCGTACAAACAAGGGCGGTAAGTAGTATTTATGTAATAGTATACAACTAATTGAGGGGGAAAATATATAATCAGTCGTTTAAGTTTTAGATATACATGTACAATACATCGATATATAAATATAGTCATAAATATATGCAAGTACAAGTACAATTACAATTACAGTTACCATTACAATTACCATTACAGTTACAATTACACATAGGCGCCGCGACGCGGATTGAACGATCGATCAAAGAGTTACGCGCTTACGAGTACCGCGGGAACAGTTCCCAAAACTGGCAATTAAAAAAAAAAATGCCTCTTACTTGCTACCAAGATCGTACTGATCGTACTGATCGTACCTAGTGCTAGTGTCCGCTGCGCATGCGCTCCAAAAACCATCTCTCCCCTCGCTTTTCTTTCGCTTTTTGTGTGTGTGTTACAGTTGCTTACGTTTGTTTGTTTGTTTGTTTGTTTTCGTGGCTTACGTGGTAAAGAAAATTGCATTAATATGGCCTATCAATCTATCTGAATATGTGTATCCTATATGCCTTCTCTTTCCACTCTTTGTAGGCCCTCCACTTCTCATTCTCCTCATCTTTAGTTAGTCTTTCCCAAAGATTTGAAAAAAAAAAAAATACAATACATTTATCTTTTTTGCTTACAAGATATGATTTTTGTGTTTTGTTTCTTCTGGTTTGCATACTGCTTGTATACTTTCTTTTGTTTCGTTTCCCTTGAACTCTCTACTTTCCTTGGGGTTTTTCTTCGTTGAGCCCACCGATTGCATCGGCTGCTGTCTCTCTATCGTTTATGTCGTTTATCTTTATCGTTCTTCTCCTCCTGCCTCCTAGATTCACTAGTTTTCTTCGCACAAAAAAAAAAAGGTTATTAATAATAATAAACACATGCGAGTCGTTCTTTAAATATAATGAGATTGCGCCAGACTAAACGCTCAAGATCATTCACATTCACTCTAAAGTCCTGCTGCTGCTGTCTGCCACGCCATGAACACACTTGGAAATCAGTTGTAAGAACTCTTTTGTCGGGCGGCAATTGCTTTATCACAGGACTCCCTCTTTCTCTCTCTTAGTATCTCTCTCTCTCTCTCTCTATTCACAATCGCCGCCCCCTACCGATAAATGCCACGGTTTTGGAGGCGTGGCAGGCCGCGCACATGCCATAAATAAATACTAAAATTACACACAAAATGTAGGAGAGCGCACAGAGTCGGATGAAACAACACACACAGGTTAAAACAGGCTAAAAACTATAACTAAATGCTCGCAAATCTCAGATCTCTCGTAACTAGTAACTAAAACTAAACGCAAATGTCTGTGTATATATATATATATAGTAATATGTATGTTTATCCCTGTAGCAGCGCATCGTCGGAGAGCTGGAGGTGCCGATGAGGCCCTTGCTGTGACCTTGTTGATATGTGGGAGCTGCTTGTGCTCCCTCCGCTTCCTGCTCCTGCTCCTGCTCCTGGCTCCTCCTCCTCCTGCTCCTCGTCAGGCGCCTCCAGCTCCTTCTCCCACTCCGGTTTGTCCCCCGCCGTTCACATATCCTTCCTCTGCCTACACAAAGGTCTCCCGGATGACGGTGCCGCTGCTACTGGTGCTTAGATCTTAGAACTCGGTTGATTGTCAGACGAACGACGAGAAGCCGGGCAGCGGTGCCCTCGATCTGGCCATATTATTGACGATAATCTGGCCACCATTGAGGCTCATCACTGCACTGCCCTCCGGCTCCGAGTCGGTGTAGCTGGAGTAGTTCCTCACCGGCTTGGTCTTCTTCCACGACTGTCGCAGCGAGTCGTTCACGTTGGCGTAGTGATTCACGAACGAGTGTGGATCGCTGCGCACGCTCTCGTTCTCGCTCTCCGAGTGCTGTAAAAGGAAAATGGGAAATGAGTACGGGGGAGCTTGGGTTTTGGGGAAAGCGGTCTTGTAAGTGGAACACACACATATACCAGAACACACTTGTTGTGGCAAATATACTGGGGATTTATACATTTGATATGCTCTCTTCCCAATATATTTGGGCACTGAACTCGAACCTGGCCATGAAATCGCACCAGCATTCAGCATGTTCTTAATTCAAAATGAGACAACAGAAATAACAAAGGGGGTTTTGCAACACAAATTGAAATTTATAAATTTAAAATCAAAGTTAAACTTGAATCAAAGTCAAATAAAATCAAATCAAATCACAGTCAAAACGAAATCAAATCAAAAACGAACTAAAATCATATTAAAATAACATTAAATTCGAATCAAAATCGAATCAAAATCAGGTCAAAATCGAATCAAAACTAATTTAAATCAAAATCACATTAAGATCAAAGATAAATCAAATCAAATCGAAGTCAAAAAGAAATAAAATCAAAAGCAAATCTAAATCAAATCCAAGTTAAATTAAAATCGAATCAAAACAATTTCAAATCAAAATCACATTAGAATTGAACCAAACTCAATTTAAAATAACATTAAAATCAAAGTAAAATAAAAGCAAAATCAAAGTTAAATGTAAATCAAAGTCAAAACACAGTCAAAACCCAATCAAATCAAAAGCAAATCCAAATCGAATCCAAATTAAATTAAAATCACATTAAAATCGAATTAAAATCAAAACAAAACAAATTTAAATCAAATAGCATTAAATCTGAATCAAAAACAAATCAAAATCACAGCAAAATCAAGTCAAAGACGAATGAAAAACAACCAAAATAAAATCAAAGATGAAACCAAATAAATCTAAAGCAAATTAAATGAAAAAGGAATCTGAATCAATTTAAAAAACAAATTAAAAATAACAACAAAATCCACATAAAAAGTAAAAATCAAATAAGAATAGACTTAAATTCAAAATCAAAGTAAAAATCAAATAAAAACCTAATCAAATTCAAAATCAAAGTGAAAATCAAATACAAATCTTATTAGAATCAAACAAAATAAATAACTATGCTTGCTGAAGATTCCTGGCTATGCCCAGTCTCGTATTCAGCGCCTAAAACCTGGCATATACTTTTCGAAATCTCGATTCGATTCGACTGTGTTTGTTTACAAAACCTCCTGGCTATAATGCTACGCTGTCTCATTTTCCCACCTTGAAACCCACCTGCGATGCCTCCGAGCTGCTGACCTCCGACGGCTTCTCGGTCACGCTACTGTCGTCCGGGTTCTCGTCGTAGCACTTGAGGCTCTCCTCATCGCTGTGATACGCCACCGAGGCTGGCGAGGGACGCGGCGGACTCTTGCCCAGCTGAACGCCCGGTGGCGGTCGATTTGTGGACTTTCTGCCCAAAGTTCCCAAGGTGCCGCTGCGCAGAGTGCCAACACTGTTCAAAGTGCCAGTGCCGACGCCGTGACGAGAGCGATACAGTTCCAAGGCCAACTCCTGGCGCTCATCAATCGACATGGCCATCGACTCCTCCAGCGTCTTTTGTGCCTCCTCTGTTGAAAGTTAGATAGAGATTTCAATTAGTTTGGAATAATAGCGAGTAAGACTTTCCACTCACGTTTGTACTTGTAGCTTTTGCTCTTGACACACAGCACGGCAATGACCATCACAATGATCACTATCGAGGTGGCCGCCAGGGAGACCATGAACCAGGTCTGTCGATAGAATGGTTTGTGCTGCAGGTAGCCATACTCCAGGTGCAGTTTCGAGGGTGTTAGAATCGAGTCCTTGGAGTACACCGGAAACGAGATGCCATAGCGATTGTAGGCAATCACACGGAACGTGTACGCTGTGGAGGGCATCAGGATGTGATAGCTGACCGTAAAGTCCTGCATCATGCCCTTCTTTGTCTGCTCGATTTTCGTCCAACGCGAGTCGTCTGTGGGTTTTAGGGGGGAAACATGAATATATATATAGTTGGGGTTGTTGGGAGAGTGGTGTAACTCCCTCTAAGAGTGAGAAATCTCAAGTGAATGCTCTCTTGAAGTTATTATCGGATGAGCGCTTAGAGAGAGAACTCAATTAAGTTGATCTCTCAAAAGGAAAGAGAAAACTCAATTGAGTTGGTCTCTGAAACGATCGCTTAAAGACCCTTCTTATTAATAAATTTCATTAAGGTTAAGGTATTAATAGGTTTAGGATTCTATAAGGATCTAAGTATGTTTTAGTTTAGCTTCTCAAGGAAGTTCTGTTAAGTTGTATAGCTTACAAACTACCTCCTACGGTTCTACAATACTTACAAACAAATGATGGCTCTCCTTTTTCTACGCAAGCATTTTAAAAGGTATAAAGTTTGTTATGATTTTCGGAACGTAATTTTAAAACCAAGCCACCAAAGAGTAATCGTAGGCAATATAGGAGAGACAGAAGATGTACAAAGACAACGTGTTAAGTAATAATGACAACCAAGACCAAGTTTCAAGTTACAAGTTCCAAGTATTAAGTTCCCAGCTCAAACGGCGGCACTTACCTCGCTTCTTCGCCTCGATTAGATAGCCCAGAATGGGACCACGGCCCGAGGGTCCATTGATCCAGTGCATCTCCACGCTGGACAGCGTCTTGGTCAAGATGAGATCACGCGGCGCCACAGGGGAACCGTCTTGGGGTCCCGTGGTCACATTCTCACTTATGCCGGGGCCATAGTCCACGGTGGTTTGGGCGCGCACGGTGAAGGTGTAGGTGACCTCCTCCTCGAGATTCTGGACACGCAGTGTGGTGTTGGACACCTTCTGCTTCACCTGCTTGCTGAACTCTGTGGGGGAAAAGAATCTCATTTAGAATTGGTCAAAGAAAAAAGAGAGTTCCACTCAAAACTCCACTCACTCTCATTCTCCTCGGTGGTCTCGTACGTCACCAGATAGCCAAGAATCTCGCCATTGAGAAACTTGGGCGCATCCCAGGACACCTCCAGGCTCTGCATGGTGATGTCCGCAAAGCGTAGATTCAGCGGTGCACTTGGCACGCCCGGCAGCGTCTTCACGGTGATCGGCGCGGAGCGTGGTCCATCGCCGGCGGGATTGAAGGCCAGCAGCTGAATGCGATACTCGGTGAATTTGTCCAGAAAGACGAGACTGTGCGATGTGGCGGTGGCCGACACCACCTCGATTTCCTCCTCCCACTTGCGGCCCGGCTCCAGGGCCTGCGGCGAGTAGGTGACCAGGTAGAAGATTTTGTAACCCAAAATGTCACCATTCTGCATGCTCTGCTTCGGTGGCTTCCACAGCAAACGCACCTCGGTGCTGGAAATGGGGGCAGCATCCACGGCACGCGGCTCACCCGTGGGCACCGCTTCGCCCACATAAACGGCGGCGGGGGGCGTGGCTGGTCCCGGACCCTGCGAATTGAAGGGCAGCACCACAATCTCATAATTGCGATCCTGCTGGAGATCCGATAGCACCACGCTATTCTCATTGATGCCATGAACATCGGTCTTTGGGGTGGACTGCAGGGCAGTTGGAAAATCGGAGAGCTGCTGGTAGAGTATCCTGTAGCCACCGGTGGCCGCATCGCCGTTCCACATGCCCGTCTCCAGGGCACTCCACTGCACACGCACCGAGGTGGTCGTAATGGGCACCACCTTGAGCCCGCCCACACCTACGGCGGGCGCTGCGGGCAGCGTACGCACCACCACACTCTCCCTGCTAAAGGCCGAGGGTCCCAGGTCATTGGTCGCCTGAATCCGGAACTGGTAGGTGGTGTGCGGCCTCAGGCCGTGGGCCGTATAGGAGCTAAGCAGCGGATCCACTCGCTCTGGCAGCGGCTGCCACCTGCCCTCGTTCTCGCGCATCTCCACGGTGTAATAGCGCAGCGGTGCGAATCCATCCCGTCCCGGTGTCCAGTTGAAGGTGATCTGATGCGCCTGTATTTGGCTGCGTGACACCTGCGGCACGGACGGCGCCTGCGGTCGCTCCCGATTGTTGGTGGTGTACACCAAAGCGGTGGCCGTCTTGCCCCAACCCAAGCGCGTCTGGGCCGTCACACTGAAGCTGTAGTACTTCTCGGGCAGCAGGCTGGTGGCACGGAAGGTGCGATCCGAGGGCGGGAATTCGCGGCTGTAGTTAAGCATGGCGCTGCCATTCAGCGTGTAGGTGACCTGATAGGCTAGAATTTCACCATTTGGATCCACAGGCACATCCCAAATGATGCGAGCCATCGAGAGGGTCACATCCGGGAAGCTAACGTTCGAGGGCACTCCCGGGGTATCCTCAAAGGTCTGCACTCGAATGGGCGGTGTGCTGAGGGCACCATTGCCCAGCCTCGTGTAGGCCAGCACCTGAACGTGGTACACCACAAACTTCTTGAGCTCCGTCAGCGTGGTGGTGAACGAGGCATTGCTGGGTATCGTCTTGTGCAGCACCTGCTGTCCCCGATCGGCGGCGGCATAGAACACCTTGTAGCCATCGATTTGCCCATTGCGATGCTGACGCGGCACCTCGCCCCAGCGAACCACCACCGTGGTGGAGGAGGTGGCATTCGCCTGGACATCCAAGGGACCATAGCTGGGCGTAGCCTCGCGTGTCCTCTCCACCGCAGTGCCGCTCTCCTTGGAGCACCCAACATCGTTGCAGGCGTTCATCTGCACCTCGTAGACGGTCCACTCCTCGAGACCCTCCAGCACATGCGAGTTGGCCGTGTGATCTTCGATCACCACCGAACGCGGCACACCCTTGATGGTGCCGGGCGTCTTCTCCAGCTGCTTGTACGAGATGTTGTAGCCCCGCGGATTGCCATACCACTCGGTCTGCTGCAGTGGTATCCAGCGAACGCGCAACTGTTGGGCACTCATCGCCCGCACGGTGACATTGAAGGGCGCATGCCGGGGCCTCGCCTGAATGGTCTGGAAATCTTTGGTGGCCTCCGAGGGTCGGGAGCTGCCCACCACATTGGTGGCACTCAAACGCAGGCGGTACTGGGTGAAGGGCATCAGTCCGGTGACTGTGAGGGTCTCGGCATCCGGATCATTGATCTCACAGATGGTAAACCACGTCATGTTCCTCGCCGTCTGACCCTCCACCTTCCACTTGGTGATGCTCGAGTTGCCATCGAAGCCGGGCGTAAACTGCAGCACCACCGAGAAGGCCTCAATGTTGGACAATGCCAGATTGGTGGGTGCATGCGGCAGAACGGGCTCCACGCCGGACTGAATGGTGGCCGCTTTGGGTATGCCAGCGCCCACCCGGGTCCAGGCGAAGATCTCGAACCAATAGTGCGTGGTGGCCTGCAACTGATTCACCGTCAACTCCGTTTCACCGGCTGTCAAATTGAATGACTTGAGGGTGTCGGGTTGATCCTTGACCTGATAGCGAACCGTGTAGCCGGTGAGAATGCCGTTGGCAGAGCGTGGCGGTGACCAGAGCACTTTGACGGAACGATCGGAGACATCATCGAAATGCAGGGCCGTAATCTCGTCGGGTACATCGTCCAGCGTCATCACTGGGACCTGAATGCTGGCCACTCCATCGCCGGGATCCGTGAAGCACAGCACACTGATGTTGTACTCGGTGTACTTCTCCAGGCCGCCCAAAATGGTCGTCTGCTCGGCCAGCGGATCAATGAGGCTCGGCGGCACAGTCATCATGCGTTTCTCAAAGTCCCGCCACTCCCCATCGACCAGGCGACTCTGCCAGGCTTGGATTTTGTAGCCCTGATTGATGCCATTGATTTGCTGCGGATTGGGCGGTGTCCAGCTGCAACGCGCAGCCGTGGAATTGATGGCCTCCACCTTGACATTGGTGGGTGGTGCTTCGGGTACACCCTCCTTGGTCTTGATCTTGGAACCCTCGGTGTACACACCGACGCCCATGTTATTGTAGGCGGCTATCTGAACGATGTAATCCTTCCAGGTGATTAGCTCCTGGATGAGGAAGTTGCGCTGCGCCTCGTTGGTGATGTTCTGATACGACCAGGGCACATTGTTGTACCCGAAGAGGCGATAGCGCAGAATGTAGCCCAGAATTTGGCCATTGCGATGCTCCTCCAGAGGCGGTTGCCATTGGCTTATGATCTCGGACATGGAGCGAGCGGAGCCCACAAAGCCCACCGGCGGACCAGAGGGAGCTAAAGGATTGAGGATATGTTCGTTATTAGTAATTTGTTTAAAGTGAGCTGCTGCTTCTTCTGGAGAGTCTGTACTTCTCTCTGGGTTTTGGGATTGTTTTTTGGTATTATTTAATGTGTGTGATAAGGGGGGATTTTCTTTAGGGGATTGTGAGTCGAGTTTGGGGGGTCTAATATTTATACCTCGGTGAAGCGGAAACTCTACGCGCGTTTGTTCATTTCACAAGCGGCGACCAACGGCGATTTTGAATTGCATTTCGTGACGACAACGATAGCAGTTAAGAGTACAATACATACAGGGTATTCGGCATTAGTTTTTTACACTATACAAGGCTATTATTGTTATAAATATATAGAGGAGTGAGCAGACTTTAAGGTTTAAGAAATCAATACAAAGTTCTTGGGTATAAATTAAATAACTCATAACGCAGCTAAAGCAAAATTATTTAAAGCCTTAATAAATCTGTTTTAAAACTGCTTTAAATAAAATACAAAAAATCAGCTTTCGGGCCTTCAAAAACTTGTACATAAGCTAAAATACAAAGGCGGCTTACAGGATTTCCAAATGAAAGTGTTTACAAAATATTCAAACAAATTCGAAAATCAAACTCGGGAAAAGCAAGGCACACACACACACAGAATACGATACAAAATACTTTACTAAATACACATAATGAGGAGCAAAACAATCATCCTACAGGCGGAGGGTATGCTGGACGGGGCATGTACTCACCTTCCTGGGGCAGCTCGACGACATTGCTGGGCTCCGAGGGCGAACCCTCGCCCACCCGATTCACGGCGCTAACCCGAAACTGGTAGACGGTGGCGGCCTTGAGGTTCTCGAGCAAAATCCAACGCTGATCCGCCGAGACATTGCTCAGTTCGGTGATCCAGTTGAGCAGCGGGTCTGGCACTGGACCTACGAATTTTTCTGTGATGTTAATGTGTTGGAAAAAACAGCAGGCGGGGATTGTGATAGAGGTGAAGTGGGAGATAGATGATAGATGCGGAATGTGATCAAAAATTAGGGGTGTTGGTGAAAAGTACGTATTAATAGTGGTGAAAAGGGAAAACAATAATAGTGTTGGTGTAAAGAATACAATAATAGTGTGGAATTGTTGGTGATAAAAGAATACAATAATAGTGTTGGTGTAAAGGATACAACAGTAGTGTGGAATTGTTGGTGAAAGTATACAAAATTGGTGAATGGTGGATGGTAAAAAGTTTACCATATTGGTGAATGGTGGTTGGTGAAAAGTATACAAAATTGGTGAAAGGTTTACAATAGTGGTGGAGTTGTTTGGTGAATTAGTGTGTAGATTACAGCGTGTTCCGTGTTGGTGATGTTGATGTAAACGCGATGAAATCAAAATACAAAACAACAAATTACAAATTAAAAATTAATCAACGAATGTGCAAATACGCAATGAATATAAAATGCGATATATATACATAGATAAAATACAATCAATATAAATTTACAGTTCATAATGGTACGTTTCAGTTCGATCCAGTTTTGGTATTGGTGTTGTTGGTGTGTTTGTTTTTTTTTTTTACAAAAGAAACGTAAATTAAATGGAAGAAAAGAGAGAACAAAAAGAGAACGCATCAAAATCTTGGCTTCTTTTGTAATTGTGTTTGTTTGTGATGAGAATGTGGCTCTTTTTAAAACTGTTGTTGATATTTCAGACTCACTAACTCAAATCATTAAGATCTTAAAGTGTATAATGAATTACATATGGATGTTTTGTACAAAATTAAAAACTTTTATTAAGAAAGCCACAGAAATGTGTGTCGTAACTTGAGATTTCAGCAATCAAAGTCGGAAAACTCTTTAAATATAAATTTCTTGTAGTTTCCTTAGATTTGGTTCAGCTCTCCCAAGTTTTTTGTGATTCAAAATCTATATAATACTTGAAGGCTAACCCTTTGCTAGTTTTTTAAATGCCAACCGTGTATACTTCCACCCTGCCCCCCATTTAATAAATCATAAGTCCAGTATAAACCAAAACCACCGCAACCCACAAACTACTACGCTACCAAAAAATATATATATATTTATGTATATATGCATGTAGAGAGCCAGCGCTAGCCAGCAGATAAAAGTAACCAGGAACAAGAGTAACTTACCCAATTCGGAGACCTCACGTCGCTGGATAATAAATTTGGATATTGGACTGTTGCCATCGAATCCGGGCGTCCAGGACACATTGATGCTGCGCTGCTGCGGCTCCGGCAAACGCTGCACCTTCACATTGCTCGGCGGGAACGGCAGCTCGATGACACTGAGCCGCGCTGCCCGCGTCTCGTTTCCCCCCGGCGAGGTGACCACACACGCATAGCTTCCCACATCGCTGGCCCGCACCGCCTGGATCTCCAGCTGGCCGTCGGCCTGGACACCAACACGCTGGGAATTGCTGATGGGCGATGCCTGGCCCTGGCGGTACCAGTCAATGTTGTACGGGACACTGGGATCGCTGGACACCTTGCATTGCAGGGTGGCCGTTAACCCCAGCAGCACCGTTGTGTCCACCGGCGGCTGGATGATTTGTGTCCGCACTGCGGGGAAAAATCGGAAATGGAAAATAAGAAAAATAATACCAAGAAAGGGAAGGAGAGAGAGAGAGAGAGAGATAGAGAGGGAGGGATAGAGAAAGGGGTGTAGCTGGGGGAAACACATTAACAACACGGCAATGCGGATTAAACGAGCGCGGCGGCCACCGACCGCAAGTCGTGGCAATGACAAGTCGCGACAGCCGCCTCACGCCTGCCATCGCCCCGCCCACTTTTATTGCCTACTCCATTTCCCCCCAGAGACGAGGCTTTCCACAGGCAGTTTCCCTCCTGTTCCGCTTCTATAAGCCGAAGGGAGAGCACTGCGGGAAGGTGGGAAATGAAGTTTAAAGCCCCAAAACTGACACACGAGGCCCGTATGCTGGTGCCCTGCGTTACCCTGGATGCATGGCTTGGATTAAGGGGTATGCTTAGGGGGCCATCAATTGTTTCTTGGGTTTCTTGGGGAAATATAGTTAATATTTTAAGCTACTTCATGCCTCCATGCATCTAGTAAAGGATATAAATTATAATACTTAAAGAGTCACAACATTGCACAGAACGCATTTAGTATTTAAAATAACAAATTGAAAGTTATGTATGCATAATAGTAATAATAATAACAATAATAATAATAATAATTTTTATTACTATTATGCATACATAGCTTTCATAACTTATTATTATAATAATAATAATTATTATTATTATTATATGCAGAAAAGTCTTACTTATCAAATAGAAAAGTTCGACCTAGTTTATCTTACTTATATTATTTTATATTCTAATTACTTACTTAATTACTTACTAACTTTTATTAACAATTATTTAGTTTTTCGATTAAATTGTTTCGATTACTTATGTAAATAAGCAATAATCGATCGACTAATCGATTTAGTTATCAAATTTTGGGTAAAATAAAATGGTATATGAATATTGATATATGAATATTAGGTGTCGTTTCTATACTTAACGCAATTATCCAACGATTTATCACTTATTTATTCATATATATTGAAAGAAGTATTTGGCGTAAAGAATATTATCATAGGGATTTTTTTTTGGTGAAAAGTTGATGGTTTTATTGTGAAAGAAGTATTTGGTGTAAATAATATTTTAATAGGGGTAATTTGTCGGTGAAATGTTTATGGTTTGTTGGAGAAAGAAGTTTTTGATGTAAATAATATTATAATAGGGGTACTTTGTTGGTAAAAAGTTGGAGGTTCGTTGGTGAAAGAAGTATTTGGTGAAACGAATATAATAGGGGTGAATTGTTGGTGAAAAGTATACATAAATAGTGGTGAATATTAGTGGTTTGTTTTTGAGAGAAATATTTGGTGAAGAGAATAGTATAATTGGAATGAATTGTGAACAGTTTTTAATATTGACGATTGGTTGGTGAAAAGTTTTTAATATTGGAGAATGGTTGGTGAAAAATTTAAAGTAGTAGTAGAAAACTACAATTATCCAGCAGTGAAAACACCTCTCTTCTTTCTTATAATGGAAAACAATTTTATGAACTTTTAAGTGAATTATAACTTGCATTTATAAGTTTGCCAATCACTGTATCTTGGTTGCATATCGATTCTAATCTATCTTTCTGCTCCTTAGCATTTCATTTGTAATTTAATCTTAATCAATTTGCAAATTGCATTCAATCAAGCTCAAACCGATGCCTGCTACAGGGTATTCCCTGGTCTCTGCCTTCTCCACACACTGGGAGGCCGGCATTGGGGCATCGTTTGTTTCCTTTTATGTATGGCTTTCTCTTTTGATTTTATTTATTTTATGCCTTCTTTTCTTCCTTGTCCTTTGCAGCTCGAGCGCCATTTCTTTTTGCCTTATTCTGTTTTTGTTTTTTGTTATTTTTTTTTAGCCCTTTTCAGTCACTTGGCCCGCATGCATCAAAAGTTCAACGCGCCCCGTGGCCCAGACATTGGTGGTGGTGCTGCTGCTGTTGCATGGCAGCAGCCCTGGGGGGCTCCTCTCTTGGTGTTGTCCTTGTTGTTGCCAGCGGTGTCGGTCTGTTTGCTATAAGCCAAGTTCCTGGCGTTCTGTTGGGGTTTCCCCATATGGTCGGTCCTCCTCTGGACGAGATGAACTGCATGGCATGGCACTGCACTGCCCTGAAAGGTCCACAAATGAACCTTGTTTATCCCCTCTCACCAAACCAAAAATGTGCGGTAACCGAAGGGTAACCCCTACACCCAAAGCATACACTCTGGGGGTTTATTGTATTTTACTTGAAATAGTATTTTAAATTTGAAATATTAATGGTTTCCTTTACGAAGCGGATGGGTTGTATCTTTAGAATTATAAAAGAGAAAGTGTTAAAGGACTACTAATAGTGTAGGAAGTTCTTCAAATTCTTTATCTCATTTATCTCAAAATTTCCCTTGAAAACTTTGTAAAATTGTTAAAGTCATCAAGTATTTTTCAGGTTCTCCTACAACTTCAAAGGGTATTTGGTACTTCGAGTCGTATTCCGTCTGCGGTCCTCGTTGTTCTTGTTCATTTTTATTTCTTTGCCAGTCTTGGGGCCCTGTGTTTTATGCAACAAACACACAACTAAGGGGAGAGAGGTGGCAGCCAAAGGGGCTGGGCTTTTGCCGCGGTCCTCTGATGGGCTAAAGGGGTGATGGAAAACTGCCATCATTTTGGTGGCCAAAGTTCGGACTCTGGCGGTGGTGTGGAGTCTGCAGTCCGCGGGCCGCATTCCCACGTTCCTGTGAGCGGCACCGGCGTTTTGCCAATTAGCCGCACATTGATGCTGCCTTTTAGGAGGGCACTTACACATACAAAATACATACTCCACAGGACACACAGGACACCCACAGAACACACACACACACACACACACACAGGACACCCACTGCAATCACACACGCACAAGTCAGGGCCGAAAAATATTGCATGTGCAAATCAACTTTAATTACACAAACAACACAATGGCAATGGCGAAGCGGAGGCAACACCAGCAACAAAAACCCTTAAAAAATCATTTGAAGCTTTCGGATTTTCCGGTTTTCCGGCCATGTTTTCACTGCTCGAAAAAAGTCAAAGCCATACCAAACGCACATGAGTGTTTGTGTGCCGTATTTGTGTGCTGTGTGGAAATAGTGTGTGGAAATGTATGGCTGGATTTTTGTATTATCACAAAAGCAATTGACGCTGCTGCTGCCCATGAGGGAGCACTCCAAAATGGAACTCATCCTGGCATGCCACCGGCTCTGTGCCGGCTCTGGCATGTCCTGTTGTCCCGTTGTGGCCACTGCGGCTTTGATGACATACATTATTATTATTGGACCATGCATTTTAGTTGATTTGATGCGACGTTTGGGGCCGAACACTAACGCACAAATAACCAGATATACCAATAACCAGATAATACACGGCGAGAAAAAATACACATTTGAAGATATTCTGGTAGGCATTTATGGACTTTTTTGGGTTCAGAATGCCTGAAAGAAGTCCTAATACTTTTATACAATATTAAAAAGTATAACTATCGATATTTATCGAGGTTTATATACATTTAGTGATATTATATCGACATTTGGCCAGAAAGTCGATATGTTAATGGATACTGTATTATCGTTGAACAAAAAAATTGATAAGTAAATAGATATTTTATCGACATTGGTCAAATAAATAGTTATATCAATCGATAATTCTATAAAATGTTCTGATATAAACGATAAATTAATCGATAACTCTATAAAATGATATGATATATGTGCAATAAATAAAATATTCTTTTTAATAAATTGCAATAATATAATTTAAAAAAGGTATATATCAATTAAATATATATTTTTTAAATTTATTAATATAATCGATATTTTAAAGTTAAACCCATCGATATATAAAATTTCGATATCTATATAATATGGAATATTTTATAGGACTTTTCCTCTCAAATATGCATTTAAAAAGAATCAGAAAACTATAAAAACGATGCAATTTGTAATGTAAACTTTTCCCCAGGGAACAAAAACCCAGCACCTTTTTTTTTGCCTGCACCAATATGTCATTGGCAATGATTTGGAGTCGGTGAGCCTCAAACTCGCTGGTAAGAGTTGAGATCTTCAGGAAAAACAGGTGCACAAACAATTGTCTGTCTGTCTGTCTGTCTAATAGGGAGCATTTTTGGTAAGTAAACTCAATTTAAATCTCTTTTGTGGTTACACAGAGAACTTTACTCGGTGGGCGGGAATGAAAACTGCTGACAGCATTTCAGTAACAGTCGCTGGCAGGATGTGCCAACATCAAAGCTCTGCGATTGAACAATTGATGCGGGGGCGGAGGACAAGTCAGATGGGAGGACTGCCAAAAGGACCAAGAGAATAAGGAATAAGGAATTGTTTGCGGCAAGTTAAATGCTCGCAGCGAGTGGGGCAGTGGAAAAGGTTTAATTCTATTAAACGAATGCCTCGCGGCATATTTTTAGGATATATTGGCAAGTGTTTTATATGTGTTTTTTTTTTATAAAAAATACAAAAGAGAGAGATTTGAAATCACTTCAAAAGCTGCCCAAGAGTTTGCTAAGAAAGACGCACCAAGGCTTTGCTTTAATTCAGGACGTGTTGCATTCTCTTGGGCAGCGTTTAAAGAGATTTTAATTTGAATTTGATCGAAATAATTAATTAAATACTAAGAAAATTACTTATTGTATAAGTTTTAAATGTTTAGTAACCAGTAAAGTGAAAATTATTAAAAAGGCTGTTTAAAAGTATGCTAAAAAAGTTTAAATAAGGCCTTGTCTTAGTTTAACATATCATAGCATACTTTTAAGCATCATTCTAAAAGATTTAAAGTCCCTAAAATATTACAAAAATTGGTTTTCAATTAATTATATAATTAGTTTCTAAACTAGGTAATTTCTCTAGCATATGTACCTATTAAATATAAGTTTTATCTTATTTGTAATCCGTAAATTTGAAATCACCTAAAAAGCTGTCTAAAAGTATTTTAGGAAAATTAAAAAAAATACTACCTCAATTTAAGATATCGTTTCATACCTTTAGGCATGTTCTAAAAAGACTTCAAGTATTTATTTAACTTATTTTTAATTATTTTTTAACCTGGTTAATTTCTCTATCATTAAATTTAGTTATTAAATATAAGTTTCATCTTATTTGTAATCAGTAAAGTCAAAATCAAGCCTAAAAATCTGATAAAAAAAATAAACAAGGCATTACCCCAATTTGAAATATAGTTTCATACTTTTAGACATCTTTTTAAGAGTTTTCGAGTCCCTAAACTATTTTAAAAATTAAATTTCAAACAATTACCAAAAAGTTGCACTATTTTCCACTACACAACATTGTAAAACTCTTTAAATTAAACAAGCAAAGCGAACAAAATGTACATGCTTGGCATACGCTTAAAGCCGTTTAAATGTTTATTAATACCAGTTAAGAGCTGCGGGTTTCCCTTTCCCCCTTGCAGCAAAAAGAGGGTCGAAAATGGTGCATAAAAAACGAGTTAAAACAGTTAGCAGCGAGAGGGGGAGGGTTGGGCGCAGAACCCTCGTTAGCCAAGCTAACTAACTAAACGCTAAAACATTCAAAGCGGCCGACTAGACAGACGCACTTGAAACTAACAGATGCGAGCGCGGGGGCAATTACAGTTTTTTCTTTCTTGTTTTTTTTGGTTTGTTGGAAGGGTTAGGGTTTTGGCTGGGGGTTTGCTGGGGGTTTGCTGGGGAGGTCAGGACACCACACACTCACACACTCACCTAGAACACTCAGATAGGCCTCGCCCTTGACGCTGCCCGCCTCGTTGGCCCGCACGCAAATGTAGAGGCCGGCGTCCGAGGGGCGAATGTTCGAGATGAGCAAATCGCCCGACTCCAGGATCTGCACCCGGCTGGATATCTCCACCAGTTGGGTCTCTGTGTCGGGGGTTCCAGGAGCCAATCGATGGATCAAAACAGGTGGGTTGTTTGGGTTGTTATTTTGGTGCGATGCGAATACAAGCAGTTTTTCGATGTGTTAGCATTTTACAAGTTTGGATGGTTAGCGAGCAAAACGACGGAGAAAGAGAACAACATTGGGATTAGCATTATAATCATCATTATATTATATGATATTATATTATTTGGTACAAGCATGCTAGAGGTCTGCTTGAAGAACTCACCATTGTATATCCAGGTTATATTGGGATTTGGGGAACCCACAGCCCGGCAGGATATGGTGGCATCCTTGCCATCCAAGGCGGTGACATTCTGGGGCGGCTGTTCCATCAAAGGAGCCGAGGCTGCACAAGAAACACACACAAATTATAAGCAATTAGAAATTACACTTAACAATGGGTATTTAATTAATTTAAATAAATTTGTGACAGAGATTCTTGTACGTTTTAGACTCAAATTTTTTGTGGTTAGAGTGGGGTTTTTTTTGAAAGTTGAAATCAAAAATAATATATAACTTGTAGTGCTGGATTTTTTTACCTATTTCGTGTTGTGTTGTATTGAATATTTATGCATATATTTACATAGGTAAGCCTAGTTGCTGAAAGCATACCTTTTAAATAATTCACTACACTAAAAACATGGTAAATACGTGACAATTATTTGTGCCAAAAAAAAAGAAATGTGTGCGAGATATTAAATATTGAAAGCGAATAGTTTTTTCTAAGGGATTTATTTGGCTTCAGCATGGAATTATTAATACAAACTTGTATGGGTTTGATTTTTTATTTTTGTTAAGCTTTGATTTAATTTCTGCAGCAGCAATCGTACTTCCCAAGGGAGTGGCCACATTTTAATTAAATTATTTGCGTAACGATTGATAATTCCTTAATCACTTCTCTTCTCTGTTGATTCCTTTAAATTCCCTGTAATTGATTCCCTTTTTTTTTTACAGTTCCTGATTAACTCAATTCCATTGTCTGGGTTCCCAGTTCTCAGTTCTGAGTTCCCAGTTCTCAGTTTTCAGTTCTTTTCTGCCTTCATTGTGTGCTGACTTTTGCAATTATGATTACACCAAATTAAAGGCTGGCCAATTAATCATGCCGGGGCTCTGCAGCAGGTGCTCTCGCTGGCATATATACTACTCCCTATATATATATATATATCTGACCGATTCCGGTCTCTGCCCTCCCTCTCCTTCCTCTCCCTGGTTAATGTGAATTATTTATTGGATTTTGAGTGGCACGATGGCTGTTTCTGCCTCTGGCCCTGCTGCTGCTTCTGCTTGTTTTCACTCGCGATATCGACGACGACGAGACTGCCTCTGTTTTCATTGTTATGACCAAATGCCACGCGTTTTAAGGGCCCTTGACACCTGGACTAGCCACCAAAAAAAAATATATATATACAGGTGATGAGTTAAAATCAATTTAAATTGGAATCAAAGGGTTTTGCCTTTTAGCACACAACATTTTACATATTTTTCAATGGTTTTTCTGTTACGAAAAACATTTGAAAAATATGATTTAGATCTGGTTTTAAAATATTCTCAAAGGTTTTAATTTCTACTATTTAAAATTTTTTAGAGAAAGGTCTTTAAAAATATAATTTAATTATTATTTTCATATTTATTTAAAATATTCAGTATTTTCAGAATATGTATATGTAGAAAAATTGTCTTGAATGCAAATTTAATTTTATTTCTATATAAATTTGAGTTTAATGGATTTTATAAATATTTGCCCACTGAGTCATAAAAATATTAAAAATGTTGCATTATATTTTAATATAATTTAGTTAATATTTTTAATTGTTTTTAAACAAATTTAGACAAAATTGTATTTGTTGAAGTATTCAATTTAAAGTATTATTAGTATTAAGTCTATTGGCATTATTTGGTTTTATAAATATTTTATAATATAAATAATATATTATAATATATTTATTATATATATTAAATATTATATATTTATTATAATATATACTATATATTTTATTATTCTGTATTATAATTTAATACAATTTTTAAAATATAATTTAGTTATAATTCCAATTTATTCATAAAATATGGAGTGTGTCCACTGATTTTTTAATATAATTAAAACATACAATTCAGTTAATATTCCAATTTGTTCATAAAATATTAAGTTTAAACATGGTTTACTGTACAAAAAAAAAACTATTAAAATGTTTAAAAAACACTTTGGAATATTATTTTAATAAAACTCATATAAATAATTCCAATAAATACGAGTTTAAAGGATTTTCAAATTTATTTTTATATGTTTAACCAGGTTGTACTCAAGATACTAAATATTTCTTTGGCTGAAATGTTGCCCAGAAATACCTTCAAATTGTAATTAGGTTATTATATGCATATTTATATATTTTTATATTCCTATTTATTCTAAAATGTAGTTTTATTATAATTTCCCCATAAATAACAGTTTAATGTTATTTTGAAAATTATTTCATTAAGTTTTCAAGCATAACTCTCTGCCAGTGTCATAGCCCCTTAAAACTGTAAGACTGTTGCTGAGCGAGGCAGCTTTTCCGCAGTGTTTTTCCTGCTGGGGCGCAAATGTAATAATATTCGTAATAATTTCGCATGATGAAGCATTCCCGTTAACTACGCTTATGTAAATAAGTGCATAAAATTACAATAAAAGACCCATTCCCATTCCCCATTCGTCCTTCGCCCTTGCCTTTTCCCCACCCTTTTTTGCCAGTTTCCCAGCTCCTTGCAACATTAAGATATTAAGTGCCAGTTGAGTGTGTGAGTTGTGTGTGCGAGTTGTGTATATGCAGTTGTGGAGTTGCAATTGTTGTGGAAATCATAAAGACATCAACTCTGCTTGATATGGAGAAGGAAAATAAAGGAAAATCCAGTCATACTTTCCGGGGCAAAAAATATATGCGGAGTCAACTTTAACTTAAGATTTAAATATGATTAAATAGGATAAGGGGTCGAGCAGTAACTTTATCCTGCGATATGCACTTAAAGGACAATTAAGCTGGCCAGCGATATTACATCACTTTGGTGCTTAATGCCGGGCCCGTCGTCGTCGTCGTCGTCGCCAAAAAAGGTATGAAAAATTTAACAGGCCAAGGAATATATACCTATATATAAAAATATATAGGCAAGGATAACTCCTTCTTTGGCAAACGTGTTAAGTATACTTAAGCTGCTGGTCAGCAGTGGCTCCTTTTCCTAGGCCCTCCTTTTGGCCCGGTTTTTTTTTTTATGGCTCACGCAAGGCGCATATTAAAGACACGAAGGGACTGAAGAAACAATTTGTGGCTGGATTCGCCAGGGAGACCTAAAAACCAAGAAAATCCTTAAAAGCAGACAGTGAGACGGGGGAGAGGAAGACAGCCTGGAAAATGAAAACTTGCATCTATGCAGAAGAGAAGCTAGCAAATTTGAAAGAAAGGGTGGCGTATACGTAATATTAATATTAAGTATACGCCCGATATGCCGGACACAAATCAAAGATCAAAGTCCAGAGCAAATTTATGCGTATACTTAATGCACATTACTTTAAATCTCTTATAAATTTTAAATGGTCTAGGTTTACATTATTAACAAGTGCCTTAATGCATATTACGTATACGCACTGTGGGCACTTGTTAAAAATATAAACCTAGACCATTTATTTATTTATAAGAGATTAAAAAGTTAAAACAAAATATTCTAAACAACTTTGAAGACTTGAATTAATTTTGCAAATTCAATGGCATTTCCTGTCAATGTTGGTTTTGCCTTCGTCAGACCAACCGTTGGGGCCGTAATTAATTTCAAGTTGACCCACTAAGGAGGCCGCGCCATCAACTTAAAGTCATAATAAAACGCTCACTCAGCCGGACAAGTGCTCCGGCTCCTTTTCCACTCTCTCTTGAGGGGGCAATGGCGTGCGATGGCAATAATTGCCATTACTTGGCCATTTCAGAGGAGTCCAACATTTGCATGCGAATTGTTTTTAACCATCGTGTGCGCTTGGGCTCTAAATTTTCGCCCATCCCCCCAACTTTCCTTGAATTTTCCCTTTTTAAACGATTGTTCGCTTCAGTTTTTCCCCTTCCTGGGCTGCCTGGCCCTTTTCCTCTATTTTAAAAAGCATAAAGAGAGCCGCTTTTCCAAGCTCAACTTCCCTGGCCAAGGCCTTTGAGCTGCTGCTGGAGAATTTTTACAGCACAAAGAAAGAGTGCTGGGAAATTCAGCATTTGTAACACTAATCGAGGAGGACTTTACTTGGCCAAGGAAACAAATGGTTATTACACTGAACACTGTTTGTTTAAGCTTACATTTTTTGGTTTTAAAATCTTTAAAATCTTTAAAATCTTAAAGGGTTTTTTGATCATAACTCGGCTTAAACTCAACCGATTTCAGTCTGGTTTGGTTTTTTCTTCATGGTTTTTAATGGAGAACATTTCTGCATTCAAAACTAGATTTCTAATTTTTTATACATTTTCGACAATTTTGACGATGGAACCCCCTTAATTTTTCTTGGCTTAAAAATGCTAAAACCTTCAATGTTTTTTTGCCCATAACTTTGCTTAAACTAAACCGATTTCACTCTGGTTTGGTTTTTTCTTCATGGTTTTTAATGGAGAACATTTCTGCATTCAAAACTAGATTTCTAATTTTTTATACATTTTCGACAATTTTGACGATGGAACCCCCTTAATTTTTCTTGGCTTAAAAATGCTAAAACCTTCAATGGTTTTTTGCCCATAACTTTGCTTAAACTCAACCGATTTCAGTCTGGTTTGGTTTTTTCTTCATGGTTTTTAATGGAGAACATTTCTGCATTCAAAACTAGATTTCTAATTTTTTATACATTTTCGACAATTTTGACGATGG
>VNJV01004407.1:0-13919 GCA_008042635.1 Drosophila nikananu | reverse complement strand
ATGGAAGAAAATGTCGCGTGCGAATAAAATTCGTAAAAAAAAACTATTTAATATTTGTAAGTCAGCTCAAAAAAAATATTTAGTTGAACTGATATAATATAATACATTAAAATTAATTTCATTAAAATCGTTCATCAAGTTTCGCTGGTATCAGTGCTTGAACTAGTTTATAAAGCTTAAGCTTAAGCTTAATGTTAAGCATACATTCGAATACCTTTTAAGTTAATTTAATCTTTCGCTACATTTTTTAGACACTAATTACTTTTAATTAACCTTTAAAGTTTTTCACTGTGTACTCCCGGAGTTTTCAGGTCCTCGGCCAACGTCGTGTTGTCATAATGAATGGTGCAGCTTAAGTCATTTCATTTTGGAGCTGGACTCGAGGCTGCTGCGTTTTTTATAGTGCTGCTGGCGCCATGAAATATTAAATTACGAGCTGCTGTTTGCTGCGGTCACCCCTCGTCCCTGCGCCCCTCGCCTGTTCCTCATTAGGCGCTGAGACATTCCGCATACGCCGTGTGGGCTCCGGCTTCGTTTGCGACTGAAATTAATAACTAAAACGTTGCAGCCCATAAAAAGGACAGGCGAAATCGATCCAAGAATCGGCCAAATTGAAATTCCAACTTGCAGAATTAATAAGTTAATTTCTGCAAACGCCCCTCGATGCCCAATCCATCTGCTCACAGGGATATGTTTTGCATAATTACACCCAAGGCTGCGCTGCTCCCTCCCGTTTATGTTGTTTCATTTATGGCTTTGGCTAATTTGCCAGGTATTCGGAGAGGCGATGTGCGGCTCGGATGGGATTTTATGATGCTGACTGCCATTAAAAAGGTTAAAGTTGAGGCTCAGTCGCTTAATTACTATCCTGGGGCCATGGGGCTCATGTTAATTTTTCGGACATTTATGGCAATGGGTTGACACATGTCGGCGGGCCTCTTTATGAAGGTTAATGGGGTGAAGAGTTTATAGGACATCCTATGAGGATTGTGGGTAGATTATGTTGGCTTTTCTCACTCGGGTAGCTTCAACGAGATGTGATTTGCTTGTAAATAAAATTATTTGTCAATGTAGAGGATCTTTATTTTGGCTCATAATCCGTTTATATTTGAGTTAGTTTGCTTTACAAATTTTACCAAATTACTTAGAACTTTATATTTTCTTTAAAGTTTCCTACCGCTACACAGTTTTAGTTTAATCAACTTTTATTGGTCGGCCGTCATGGTTGCTTTCCAATTCATAAATTCCCCTCCCATTTGAAATTTATTATGGGACTGACTGAGAATAATATCGATTGCCTTTTGCCGCCTGCAATTGCAACAATTTTGACTGGAACTTTGACTCGCACGGCCAGTAAATTTGGTCGAAATCAAATAACGATAAAAAATCACACGAATATTAATTCGCGGAACGGCTAAGACCTTCTGTCGAAAGCCAAAGGCAGACCTAAACTGTTCCTGAAATTTATAGTCGCGGTCTAGGAGAGGAGGCCGCAGTCGTCGAGTCCCAGTTTTAGTTCCAGTTCGAGCTCGAGCCGGAGATTCTCCTCGCCATTCCACAGCTGGTCGTGTGAGAATGTTTGGGGCACATGTGCCCCAGTCCTCAACCCAGTCCTCATCCTTGTCCTGATCTCGAGCTCAACCCCGGGTTCAGCTGCAGAAAGGCCAGGCTGGCAAAGATACATTTAAAAGAATCCGATTCAACTACTGGCCAAGTCCGAAGATCGGCTCTAATGCCAACGCCAAGCTGGAGTCTTTGTTTCTGCCCCTCCGCTTTTATGCGATCCGCTTCCATGGAAGTGGAAGCTTAAGCCCGACGATGAAAATATTTATATGTATAAGTATTTGAGCACAGGCTTATCGCCGAACAAGATCAATAAGCACGATATCAATAAGCCGTGGCCTTCTTCCAGGCGGAGTAACCACAGCAACCACGCTGGACGCAGACCTGGGCAAGTGGGGTTAGGGAGGAAGCGAGGGCTAAGTATATGGCACTTAGATTTAAGTAGAAAGTATACTAACACACTTGAAGCGAATACTTTTATTGTTATGCGAATATTTTATCAAATTTATCAACGGCTAGTTTGGTTTCTTCAAGCGATTTTAGAAGCTCCTCAGTAGTAGTTAGGCATGTCTGCCGATTTTGCGGTTGCATGCGGAAGATGAAGTTCTCGTTTTTTGTCATACAGTCTTGGAGATTGCCCTTTTGAAGGTGTTCCACCAAGTGACCCCACATCTCCACCAATAGATCGCCCAAGTCCCTCCCCCAGTCGACCGTCGCCACCCGATGCAGAAGGACCGTTTTAATCATGTAGCTGGAAAGTTCGGGCAAATCCTTTTCGTGTGCGTCTCGCAAACGCTTCATGAGGAGTAGAACGTCCTTGAACTTATGGTTGTCCTTTATCAAGGCGTTCTCCCACAGCGGGGCAGAAACTCTGAACAACTCCCCGTTTGCACCCCACTTAGGGGTGGCCAACCAGGAATACGCATCGCGCACTTCTCGAGGAACGGGCGGATCGGAGAATGGCCATTGGGACCCCGGGAATTCAAGAGCCGGAACCAGGGCAATTGATAAGGTGCGCCTCTTAGATACAGCCTTAATTGTGTGGGCACATCCCATTCCCATCTTATAGATTATGACATAAGATTGACCGTCCAATTCGGATACAAAGTTTTCAGGGAAAGCCTTCCTCAAGACATGGTTCAGCCAGTTCTGAAGAAATCTCCATTAGATGATAAACTTCATTAGAAAGGGCTTAAATTCAACAGACAATGAGACACACTCCAAAGTTTTATCTAGACGAGGAGTAACTTTAAAAGGACATTTTAGTTTCATGTAAAGATAGAATTTGTCAGGAACATCCAGCATGACTTGATCCAAGTAGCTTCCTGAAAAATTAGGGGAACAATTTTTTTGTTTGGGAATTATTTTTTTAATTGCTTTTTTCTATAAATTATAATATATTGAAAAAAGAAACAAATTCGTAATAGAAAACAGAGTTTTAATCTTCATAAAATCTCAAACTTAAACAACGCGTTTATGATACTGGTTCATTAATTAAAGTTGTTATTGGTATGAACTTGACAAAGCTTTACGTAATTGCGAGCAATCTTACTATACTGCAAATTTTGGTTTGCAATGCAAAACAGTATTCCAAAGATAAATTAATTAATAAAAATACTGCTCTAATTAAAATAATGTCTAGAATTATACATCTGCATAACCAGACTAATATCTTTTTTTTTGCGATTCCAAAAACTTACCGCAAAGGCCAAGGCTTACTAAGCCATCGTCAAAGGGAGAGTCTTTTTCCTTAAGTTTTTGAATCAAATAATTTATAATGACCTCCGCATCCTTTGTATATGCGGTGTGATCAGTGGCAGATTTTGGAAAGCTTGTTAATTTTTGTTGCAAATGTTCCGTAAAGCCCATGACTGTTGGGGTTGTACAAATACTTAGGTTACTATAATTTCAACTATTCACGTCAAGCTCCAGAAGTCGAGTGAAAAAGCTACCTCTCCCTCAATACAGAGTACCATACGATTTGTTATCGCTTCGATAATAAATGAAGAGTGTGTGAAGACTATACGCAATTGTTTTCCATTTTAATTCTACATATAAAACAATATGCTTAGGAAGTATTTTTTAACTTTAAATAAATATTTTGCATCAGTTTTTAACCCGGCGGGGATCTATTAACCTTGAGCCTGGGCAAAATCCGCCGTGTGTATCTTTTAATATAATGGGTCGAGTTTTGGTGCCAGGTATTGGAAAGTCGAGCGAACTCAACTCCAGCTGTGTTTGTTTACTAGAAGTAATCAGTTCGTTAAAATTACTATCAGTACTATCAGTATTCTCTGATAGTACTTTTAACGACATTCATTTTTATTCATGAGCTTTTTAACTCACAATGGAATAGAGCTTACACTATTCGTTAGCGAAGAATTAGATCTTCAATGTATTCTGCTAAACTAAAGAAAAAAGTGAATGAAGTAAACTTATTTTACTAAATGTATCAATTTGACTTTAGAAAGAGCCTCTTCTGATCCCCAAATCTTGATGTCAACTAATAGACAAACAATTTCGATGCAGACCAAACGCCCAAGAGTCTGACAAATTTTTTCCCGCCTGTCCATACAATGAGGCAGACCAAATTATTTGTAATTCCCATTTCTGCTGTGTTTATTTTTGTTGCTTAAGATATCCGCAGAGCGGCGGGGGGCGAGGAAGAACGTCGGGAGAGACTCCCAACCATTACCGCAGGGAGATGATGGCATGGAATGGGACCGGGTTGGCTGGGTAGGCTTGGATTGGCTCGGCTTCTCAGCCAGAGCCAGTATCTGTGTTTGTTTACCTTTGTGGCATTTGCATATTTCGAATGTTCGCGGAGCGACTCGTGGCACGTTTTACAGAAAACGGCGCGGAGAGACGAAAGACTTTATCGATGATTGTGTGGGCGAGTCATGCGACGACCTTTCCATAGTTCTCCATGTCTTTTGTTGTCGTTCTGCGGCCGTTGTTGTCAAACAATTGTCACAACGTGTCGGCATTCACACGAACTTTATGTTTTATCCGACACCTCGGCGCAAATCTCTCAGGGGTTAAAGTTTGTCTAAAGTTTCCTGGCCCTCTGCGAATTTCAGGGGCCTCAGATGCCAGGGAGGGGGGGCAGGCGATGGCCGATCCGTGATCACTCAGTGATCCATTGCCCTACCGCATCGCACTCGCTCATCAATAACCGTCTGCGGCGGTGTTCCATCAAAAGTTGCCTGCGATCGCACAAAAACCAACACTCCGGCTGAAGGGTCCTTCAGTTCGCGGCCAATAACGAGCGGAACCTCAGCGGTTTCATTGTTCTGGCTCCTCTTGAAGGCCGCCAGGCCCTCCCAAATATGTATTCATTATATTTATGGCACAATTTTGCTTTCGAATCGGGGGAACAAAAAGGAACACTTGTGCCCTGGGCCCCGGCTGACAAGCGGAATATCTTTTTTCTCGCGATCGTTCGATGGAGTGGCCTGGGACGGCTCCTCCGCTGAATAAATCACTCGGCCGTAATGAATTATTGATGGACCTGGACCCCGGTCGTCAGAGGGTAGGGAAAATCACACATAAAAACGCAGGGATGAAATGTAACCAGAGCTTTGACTTAATGTGGCAGCTCAACCAGATCGATGTGTCCACACAACCGAATCGGTCGAACTGCTCAAGTTTTGCGACTTTGTCAAGTCCCCCTCCGGCCTCTGGTGCCCCCAGCTCCCCCTGCTGATCATTTGTGATATATTGTTTCAGTAGCAGTTTGTTAAACGTGATCAATTTTTAATTACCCATCATCATCATCATCCATCCGCAGACATCCATCGGCCGGTGATTGCTCGATTGTCGTATCAATCGCACCGCACAGAATGTAACTCGGACGTTTGTCGCATGTCATTCAACGATTTATGCCCCGAGTGGCTTTAATAAATGTGTCTTTGCCGCTTTTGGCCCAGCATATCGCAGTTCCAGCTCCAGCTCCAGCTTCAGCTTCAGCTCTTCCCTTCCACGCTGATTGAGGCGACTTTGTCACTGGTGATGTGGCGCCGTTGTCTGCTCCACCAACTCCCCTGGCTGCTCACTCCCGGCGTCGAGGTCCCCATTTGGAGCGTGTGTGCACAAAATGCTTAATTAGTTTTTGTCTAATTAACACTTGGGACATGGCGAAAGCGACTGGAGTCGTGTGCCACCAAAGGCGTGAAGATCAAAAGGTAAACAAGCGTCCGAGGATCGAGGACCTAAGAAGGGGAAAGTTGAGCCCGGGCGACTACTTTGGGTTTTATAGATAATAATTGATGTGCGTGTTTGTAATAAGTGTAAGACTCTGGTAGATAAAGCCTATTAAGTTAATTAACTATACAAAACATGCCTTAGTAATGTATTTAAGGTCAGGCAAGCCAGCATTTCAATAGAGTTCCAGTGAAGTTTTATCTTGGCAAGTCTCGAACCAAGTCCTCACCTCGACTGGACGAACAACATAATTTCTGTGCCCGCACACGCCCATTTTGCCACCAGGCTTCCACGAGACCACTCTTCGAAGGTTCCCGGGCTCCAAGCTCGAGCCCTTAGGCTCCAGGGGCAGAAATTAAGGTGAACGCCCACAGCACGCGCCGGCGAAATAAGTGGGAATAGGAAGCGAGACACCGAGAACTGGGGACGGAGAACGGAGACTGGAGCACCAGGAACACGAGCAGCCAAGCTGGCTGCCAAAACTCCAGAGGAAATATTTGCCACTTGAGTTTCGGTGGCTGCCCTTGCACCCCCTTTGTGTCTGGTCACCACTTGAAGTTCTTGGCGCGCGCGTTTATTTATTTTGGAACGGGGCGCAGAGCAACAAATTAAAAAGTAATTCTCGGGCGCAGCATAATTAGCTGCTAAGTGACACTAATGGGGCCGCAGTTGCACTGCCCCAAGAAGCCGCCTGCCTCCCCGTCAGCCCCGACTCGGCCGCACTTTTCCACTTTTTCTTCTTCGGCTCGTGTGTGGGCAACGTGAAGTTCTCGAGCTGCTGAGTGAGTTTTCGTTGGTTCAGCTAATTGAGTTCTGTTTTTTGGGCCAGCAGTCCACATGGCCACTTGGCTCCCTTGTGGCTGCCAAGTTTGGTTGCCCCGTAATTGATGGGCCCGCTGAAAGCAAAGGTCTTTGCGGTGATGAAATCTGGGGAGCCGATAGCTAGTACGGGCTGCCCTGCCATATATGTCAGGCTGCCTAGCAAGTGGGCTTTCCACATTCCACATACAGATACACCCAAGGAAAGATTATACTTAAAATGGTGAGAAAAGGGTAACTAAAATTCCAGACCTATGTATTCCTCTTACTATTCTTCGCACCCCAAGATCCGCCCTGGCAAGCAGACGATGAGCTCCAGCAGTGGATCAACTGGGCATTGGAACGCAGGCTCGTTGGGCGAATCAGAAACCCTGGGAGACCAAGACTGCGTTGCCCTCGGTGAAGTTCCCAAGAGACCCAAGAGGCCAACCGTGCTGTCCTCGGGAGAGGATACGCGGAGAAGTGTTGCTACGAAGTCCAGCCGGCGCCCCAAGGTCCGAGACCAGGATGCCGTGCCTGGCAATAATACCACGATAAAAGAGAGGGTCTTGAGAAAAAATGTTCACCCAGAGGGCGAACTACAAAGCCAACATTCAAGGGAAGGTACTACTTCCGAGGAATATGCTCCCGATGATATGGAATACAGCTCTAGCGGACAGGATGAGGGTCTGACACGCTCCCAGCCGAGCCAACGCTCCACCGATCACTCCAAGAGCTTTAGTCAGATATATAGCGAAATTTTCGAGGAGTCCATAGAGCGCCAACAGAAGGCTGAACGAGCCTGTCGGGCCTACAACATTACCAGGTCCAAGCTGCGTGGGACTCGTGAGAGATCCGGTTCGAGGGAGCGGGAGACCAATAGCAGCCTGGATTCGAATTACTCCAGTGATCTGGGTAGGAGATCAGAGGAATACGGCAGTCAATCGGTTCAAGAATTCGACTACAAAGCCATATCCCCCTTCAATACCATTAGAAGTTCCTTCAAGAGATTGCCATCCATGATGGAAGATGTCGACAGTTGCAGATGTTCCCCAAAGAGATCGGAGTGCAGCGGCAGAAAGTTAGAATGTGATAAGCGCGATCCCAAAGAGTATTACGCAGACGAGGAATATTTTGAAGAATATTCTGCTACACATGAACCAAGATCATATTTGAGTTTACGCGAATCTTCGGTGTACATCGACAGCTCAGTTTATTCAAAACCAAAAAAATACCAAGGCGAGAGATCCTCCAATACGAAGCAGACTAATGGCCGTGATTACCTAACCGACTGCAGAAGTATCTCTGGAACGGGCAATCCAACCTCCGTGACATCGTCGAGCCGAACACAAAGAGATTATCATCCGCGCAGCAGCACACGCCATAGTCATCACCATTATCGTCGCCTGGGAAGTGTGCCCAAGACATATCAAGATCGTGGAAATAGTCCCATTAATATCAAGACGAGGCGACAAACGAACGAGTCCCGGAACCTTTACACCGAGGAAGAGAGGGATGGTTCCTTCCGCCAGTCGAATGTCTCTGTTGGAGTGCAATATCCCAGTGACGATGAGGGGCAGGACTCTGGTGAAGACTTTTGCAGCAATTTATCGGATATTTCATACCCGAAGCTAGGTCGGAAAAGCTACTGCAAAGAAAGAACTGTGTTAAGTTTTACTCAACTTGTGCGTAGTGTGTACGATGAGGATAGGGAGATGACAGACAGATCTGGAGACAAGATAATCAGTCGTGATCTGGGAATGACTAGTGAGGAAGAAGGTCGAAATCATCCAAGTCAGTATGTGTTCGATAATGGACACTCTTATCCCGCTGGTTCTAACACTAGAGAAGAATTCACAGATGTATATAGTGAAGGCACAACAAATTTGGAGGAGGAGGAGCCATGCAATGAGTTTTCCTACGAATATGATCAAAATGTGAACCCGTCTGAGGACACCAATGAACTAGATCAAGCCGACGAAAGAGCTGTGGAAGAGTTGTCAGAGGATCCGACAGTAAGCTCCGTAGGGGAGCCAGGCGTATCTTCCACTCACCTAGGTCCCAATGCAACCAGCGACGCTGAGTCTAAGTCAACCACGGATAATCTGAAACCCAAGGCAAAGAACGGCCTGAGTCTCAGGATATACAATGCCGACGAGGCTCTGATGGAGATTCCGGCGGATTTCAAGGGAACTGCTATTATTCTGGACGACGATGCCGATTTCTTGGACATCACACTAACCGATGATGAGGAGCACATCCGGGCCAAGCTATTGGCGGCTGCATTGACAACCAGAACGAGCGATCCGTCGAGCAGCGGTAACACCAGTCGCAAGTCTCGTCGGTCCACCGATTCCACGAGCAGTATTTTGAGCTACAAGCCCAGTGTCATTTTCTCTCGCCGATCGGAAGTGGAGGAGAATAATGCCCCGCGGACCGACCGCGTATCTCTCCTGGCCGAGCGGGTTTTGCGAGCCTGTGCCAATCCCTATACTGAACCTGCGGCGACACCGAAAACCAGCTGGCAACCCATGGCGGAGAGCGACTATTCCAAACTGACGGCCAGCATCCTGGACGATAGGGAGAACACACTGAACGGCGCCCTTCAGCTGATGGCCCAGGACTTCAACAGGAAGCTACAGCGCCAGCTTAAAGAGATCGCACAGAGTTTTCATTGAATTGTATCGCTGTATATATTTTTTATTCGAATACAACTCGAAATTTGTTTCTCTGCACGCTACATGTAAATGATTTTTTTGGGATTGAATTAGAATATTTTCTATTTTTTGACGCGATTACTTAATGTTTTCGGGGTAAAGCAGTGGGGGATACCTGTACATAAAAACCCTATCTCATTAATATAAAAAAGTAACTCAATTTCGTCTGTGGGTCGGTTTGTCTTTTTGCTACGATCGAATTCCTCAGAATCACGATTTGAGAGGTTTTGCACACCTTATTCATTCACTTTTGATTATTTTTGTTGAACAAAAAATATAAATTCTGATTTCCTCCCGCATGGGCCTTGGCTTGGCACGAACCCTTCTGCGGTTGTGAAAACTACTTGAAACTTTCAGCGGGCTGGCAGGGTCGCCAGGCAGTCTGCTGGCTCGGTTCTGGCGGGATATGTGTGCTCCGGGTCCTCTGACGCGGCGCATAAATCAACTTTAGTGCTGGCCAAGTATCTCGCTGAAGGGCGAAGCTCTCCGGAGCAGGTGCCCCCGCCCCCGAGGAGCATAATTAGCCCCTGGCTACTGTTTGTCTAGTCGTGCACTTGGCCCTTCGCCCCGCTGCCGCCCCTAGAGGCGCCCATTTATTTTCCTGACACATACTAAATATGCTGAGTTGTTTACATGATCGATCAGGGATCGTGATCGGGATCGGGATCGGGCTTATGCTGCTCGCTGGATGCTCCGGGCCGAGTTCGGCATTGGAAGCGGATCGGGATCGAGGCCGGGATGCACCTAATTGCTAACCAAACAGACTGCAGCGCGCAAATATTGTTTTAAGGCACATCAACATATTTCACCTGCCTAATGCCTGATCCAAGTTCCGATCGATTGAGCGGGTATATTTTTAGGGAGTTGTTTCTGTGTTCGTTCCCCACTTTCCTTTATAATGAAGTGCGTCCCGATATGTTTATAATTTACGATATAGTACTGGGAGTACTGGGAGGCGATTGGCCTTTCAGTTTCCACAATTTGTGTTGCTGGTGAGCCCTGATTTTGTTTGTTGCTGATGAAATAGCTACGTGATCTCTGGAAAGAAATCGGTGGTCACTTGGGCGCAATTACTAGAAGGTAAGCAACAAAGCGAGGGAATCGTAGAATCTTATTCATTACTTTACGGCTGTTTTGTCCATTTCTTACTGAGAAATACTGGGAGAATGCTAGTCTGAACTAATTCCCAATCATATCGCTAACCATTCCTTTGGCAATCTAAGCTATTTCCCACACGCACTGCCCACGACGACTTTTCGCGGTCATCATGCGCTCCGCACACGGCATAATTTAGACAATTCCCTTCATTTATTGTGAAAAATGCACTCAATTTATATGACTTGATTATATTTGCCTTCCTTTTTTCCACTCGCCGTGTTTGCTCAAGTCGCCGCACAGATCCATGACATTGCCTTGGCTAAAGACATGGCCAGGGACATGGCCTAAACAAGACTGCGACAACAACACCCAGAGGATTGGCTGACGATGACCGAGGGGGAGGGGATGAACGGCCCGAGGCGCACCCCACGCCAATTTATTAAAGCCAACACCAGCACCAGGGAAATGTTGCCCGACTGGCCGAATGGCACAGGTTCCTCCTTCGCGTGGCCATCCTGGTTTAGGGGCCTAATCGGTATGAAAAATTGCACGACGCTGCAAAGGCGCATATGCAAAATGCATAATTCATTTAACATTTTGTAAATCATTTGTTTGAATAGCACGATGACGATGATCCGCGGCTAGCTCCCATGGCCTGCCCTTCCTCCCGCCCTGCGGATCCCTGCAACCTGCCACGGAGCCGAGCTCCGTTTGGCCAGCAGTTAAGCTATTCGTCTGCCCTGACAAATCGAGAGTTGAGCCGGGCACTCGGACAGTCCCGGCCCCAGTCCTCGGCTCCAGCCCCGATCCTGCAGCAGCCACACAATGGCCATGACGATGCGCAAATATAATTTCACAACTGTCTGCACATGCTCCAAACGGAACGAGACACACAGCAAAGGTGAAAATGCACCAGGAGAAAACTTTGGGAAATACAACAAAATGTTTTCATTGCTACCTACAATTTATACAACTTTTTCTTTTAATTCTAAGGGATCCACTTGGTTTATTTAAAACCACGGAACATGTTTACCATGAGTTCTCATTATCATAATGTTACCTTGGTCAGTTGTTTATGCTATACGATTGTTTGTTTATTAATATTTTAAGTTTGTTTCACGTAATAGTTATTCTTTTCCAGTCTAATTTGTTTACGTTTTTTTTTGAATGGATTTTGATTTAATATAAAGTTTTATCAAAGCAGGAATTACATAAAATATGACTAAACAAAAGTATGTTTTCGAGACACACGAAATTTCCCAATGAAAGACCTAAAGAGTTAACAAGATTTATTAAATACTTAATGGAAGTCACATGAAACAGCCTATCAACAAATAATACAGTTTTGGCTTGTAATATAATAAAATATTAATATTTAAAAGGAATTGTCAATTGTTGTAGCGTAATGGGTCGACGTTTATTTTTTAACCGAGATATCTCGGTGATCCTCCTTATAAATGATTAGGCTGAATAAATTAAAGATATATTTGTTCAGCTATAAATATTTTTTTTTTAGCCGTAACCTACAATTTCTCGCAGTGTTTCAGCGAGACGAAAGCAACAGTGTTCGAGGCATGGAAAGAGCTCAGCCATAAGTCACATCGCCGCAACGACTTTTCAGCTTTGGGATAAGCCTTTTTATTATTATTTGTATTTGCCTCATCTTTTGCCTTTTGATTCCTGTGAAATTTGCATGCGCTGGGATACCGATACCAATTCCAGCCCGATCCCAATCCCGATCCGAATCCCAGCTCCCATCCCGATCCTCCAACGAGCTAATTTCGTTTTGTGTGCGAATATTGAAAAATTACAAACCCTTTGATGCGAGTGGGGGTGGGGCCGGGTGTTATGGAGTCCGGCTGGTCCCTGCCATTGAGATTTCTTGGGAACCCAGTTTCTGGCCGGTACTGTCTGTAATTTTAATGATCCTCCACTGACATCGTAACTCAATAAGCCTCGCGAGTCGCCAGTCCCAAGTCGCGATCGCTGCAGACAGACAGTCTGGGATCAGGCTGGCTTTCCCGCCCGAACAATTTATCATCTTTGGTTGCACTTCGAAAAGTAATTAAGGTTTCTCCCAGCCCGCGTGTGGTCGGCGGCTGGGGGATGCGGTTTGGGGTGTGTTCCCAGCGAAATCTATTGTAACTCGATGGTGGCGTTAAATTTTTGATTAAAAAACTATTAGCCAAGTGTTAAAATTATCGTTAATCTGTGGTGTTTTGGTGCCAGTCCGTCTGCCCCAGGTCCAAGCTGTTCCAACACTATTATTTTTGGTATTGTATTTTTTGGTCTACAAATGAAACGCTAAGTTGCGTGGTTTTTTGTGCTAGATTGTTGAAGTCTTTTGTGTTCTTGGGGCGCGGCGATCAAAGTGATGAAGTTAATGGAATTTCAGAATGGAAAATGAATTAAGGGCTCTCAAGAGCGAATTCCTCAAATGATTTTGGTAAAAGTACTTATAAGGTAATAAACATATTGAAATGTATTGTTAAATATGTATCTTTAAAATGTATTGTTCTGTTTATATTAAAGAAGAATAATAAGGAATTCTTTTTTTTTTTTTAATTGAATAGCACTTGGTAATCTCTAAAAACTGCTAAATCAATAAACTGTAAAACAGTCAAAACTATTTTAATTGCTGGTGCACTCACCTCCTCCTAGTCAGCAACTATAAAAATAATTCAATTAAAAAACGACAACCGCAAAAATTAGTTAACCGCAAAAGCCGCCAAACAATGCCAATAAAAAAGCGACTATCAACCAAAACAAACAAAAAGTGCACATAAATCAGTATGGAAACAATAACTAGTATAAATTAATTTGTGTAATTTAAATGTCAGGCCATATTTAACGTTCGCATAAAAAGCCAAAATTAGACTTTTCGACTGGGAAATTGTGAGCGGCATGTGTACGCTCGTTGGTTCAATTTAAACGTCCGGGGCTCCTGTCACTCGTTGGGTCTTTGCCTGCCTATTTTCCACGCCCGCTCCCACCTCCGCCATGGGTCGCGCCGTCGACGGCAGTTTCCGTCGTCAATTTATAAACGCGTTCAGCTTAAATTGCAACAAATAGTCGCTTATTGAAACTTAAATTGTGCCGACGCAGAAAGTGAACGAGCCGGCGAGCAGTCGCAGTCGCAGTCGCCCGGCTGCGGCCAGAACGGGACGGGGAGACGGAGCAATGGTTTTTGGTTTTGTGTCAACAAGTTTTTCTCTCTCGCTTTTGGCCATTTTAGTTTCATTTTTTTTCTAAACATTTTTTGTTGCTGTTTTTGTTTTGTGTCAGTTGTTGACGTTGTGCGGTTGCTGTGTGGTCGTGGCTTGATTTGTTTAAAGGTTTCTGGTTCTGGGCTCCGGCCATGGGAAAGAGGTTTGCCGATGTTTCGATGTGTTTCCCAGATAAGGTTTCAGGGGGAGGGGTCTGGACTTGAGAGGCATAATCAACATGATTGGGACTTAACAAAGTCTAACATAGTTTAGTGATCGCGTTATTATCATCAATAATCGGTATTTTGCATACAGTAGAGATTTTAGTTTTCAT
>VNJV01004392.1:0-12717 GCA_008042635.1 Drosophila nikananu | reverse complement strand
CTTTCAGACAAAGTCTGCAAAGACTGTCCTCAACTATCTTGAGATTAATCAGATGCTTGAGCAGTCTGCAGTGCCCGGTCAGGAAACCATTGACTTTTCGGAGAGACCCAAACTCCAAACAATCCTTGGTCCTAGCAGTCGTTTACTCTGCCTTCTCCGTAGCGACGACCGCCAAAAGTCATCGCAGGCAGTCATGAGATCCAAACGACTGCTCTGGCTGATAACTCCTGGGCCTAGTCCACAGAAGGGTTCCGGACCATAGAAGGGCGTACTTGCCCCGTTTCTTTACATTATGTCGGCCAGTTCATTTCCGGGTCAACGAGGGATGCCCTTAAAAGGTTAGGGACTCCCCTAGCCCTACTGGCCTTGCGCACCCAAATAAAAGGGCCAAAGCTCTCGCGTTCAAATCGATGGCCCAAGTCTGGACGACTTTCTTATTAAGGTTAAGGACCAGAAGGCACGAGGTGTTAACCAGTCGATGCCGCACTCGCCAGACTCAAGGAGCTTCAACTGGCAATCCAACATCAAACGAGCAGGTACGGAGACTCCTGTAGCCGAGCTACGCAGCGGTGACGGGTGCTGCAAGTCCCAATGAACGGCTGGTAGCCGAGACCCAGTGCTTCAAACCAGAGAATAACCCAAGAGTTGACATACCCTTGCCCTGGACGGGCCCCGTACGGAGTAAGCGCCAAATCCGACGACAAATCCCTTCTTCGGAATCTTCCTACGGCGAGATTCTGTGCTGGTGACTCGCTCCCAGGACTTAAGAATGAAGGCGATAGCCGAGAAGGTCTCCACGACCAGAAGGACTGCCAAAGGGGACCTTCTGCTGGAGCTAACTGGTGTAGACCATGACGCCCAGAAGCTCGTGGAAGATAGGATTCAAGAAGTTTGTAGGTTTTTTTTTTCTATATTCGTTTATTAATATTTAAGACTACTATATACAAATTAAATATAAAGCCACTCAGTGGCGAGGCGGGGCGAGGGCCCGCATCGTGCGGTACGGCCGCAAAGCAATGCTTCGCACAATGGAAGGCCGCTCCGCCCGCCCTCTCCTTCCTCATCCTCTCCAGAGACCTCAGCGACTTCATTAGCTTTGCTGAAAACTCAGCGGCCGCCTCCCACGTCCTTGGGTCCGCCAACATCAGCGGGACCAACGTCCTCTCTGATCGGCGACCCTGCTACCTCCTCCAGCACGTTCCACTCCTCGTCGACTCGGCGACATTCAAAAAGGGCATGCTTCGCATCCTCTCTTACCCCAGATCCGCACTCCGGGCAGCCGTCCTCCTCTTCGTGGCCGAATCTCTTGAGGTAGCTCCTGAAGCATCCGTGCCCACTCAGCACTTGGGTCAGATAGAAGTCCACCTGCCAATGCTTCCTTTCTATCCAGGCCTCGATACTGGGGATCAGCCTGTGCGTCCAACGGCCTTTGGACGATGCATTCCACCTGTCCTGCCAGCTTGCGTAGCTCCTTCTTCTGGCGGCGCTCTTGAGCTCCGCCTTCGGGACACCCTCGGGTCTGTGGTGCCCGCGAAGCGCGTTTCGCAGGTCCGTCTTCTCCCGCACCAGATCCTTCAGCGGCACTAGGCCGGCTATGACCAGAATGCGCGTCCGGAATGCGCAGGACACTCGGATGGCGCATAGTTAGTACGCCGACTAGACCCCCCGTATGTACGACTTTGTCTCGACCTCCGCAACCCACACAGGCGCCGCATACAGCAGCTGTGAGGTGACAACGCTTGCCAGCAGCTTCCTGGTTGTATGCTTGGGCCCTCTGGTGTTCAGCAGCATACGGGAGAGGGCTCCGACCGTCCCACTGGCCTTCTACTGGGCGTATTCTAGGTGCTCCTTGAATGAGAGCCGAGTGTCAAGGAGGACACCGAGGTATTTAATTGCCCTCTGCGATCTTCCCTTCCTGAAGCCGTACTGGCTCGGGAGAGACCCCCGGCCTCCTCGATGGCGGCATTTAGCCTAGCCACTAGCAGCTTCTCAAACACCTTGCCAGTGGTGTCTGTGAGGCAGAAAGGCCTATAGGAGGATGGTTTCCCTGGCGGCTTGCCTGGCTTGGAGAGAAGCAGGAAAAGCCAGGTACACTGGCCTCTGGTTCCTCCGACAAACCCCCCTCCGCCGCATGCTCTGGTCGCAAGCACGCTCCAGGTCCGTGGCCATCTGGTTTGCCATTTCGTTGGCTCCGTCCGCTGCTACGACAGTCATGCCCTCCAGCGTGTCCGCCGTTTTAGACTCCCCGTAACCGGGGCGGAGGCTCCGGACCTTTACTGCTCCTTCGCTCAGCTGGTATTGCGTCGCAAAGGCGGCTCGGATCTCGCTCTCCGTCGCAATGGCGTCCAGGTTCCGAATCACGAAAACCTTGGAATCCTCCGTCAGGGCTCGTACTTCCTCCGCATCGCCAAGGACCCGAGAGATGCTCTCCCTCATGGACTTGGCGCTCTCTGAGCTGCCTCTGGCTACCTCTAGGAGCAGGTTTCCTCTAGCCGTTCGTCGCACCTTGTTGACCGCCCCTCCGAGCTCCGTCAGCTGGTTGTCCATCCAGGCCATCAGACTGCTCTACCGAAAAGCAGACGCTTCTGCCTTGGCTGGTATTTCCTTCTGGCTTGGTGTGGGTGTTTTAATTTTATGCATTAGACCTTTGAGCCAGACGCTGTCGAATGCTTGAGATACATCGAGGAATATCGCGCTGTAATATTCCTTATGCTCGAAGGCTGTGCGAATCTCTGATGTTATTCTGTTCACTTGCTCGATAGTTCCGTGTTTTTCTCTGAAGCCAAATTGATGGGCTAAGATAATGTTGTGGGCCATATATGGTATTATGCGCGGTAGAAGGAATTTTTCGAATAGTATGAACAGACATGAACAGCATCTTGTTTCAGAGCCCGGTTAAGTTTGCGGGTGGCTTCAGTAAGACGTTGCATTGAGCGTGGCGATCTGCTGGTTTGCCACGCTCGTCGCAGACGCCTCTTTTTCAGCTGTTCAATTTGCAGGTTGGTTTTGAAGTTCTTATTTTCCACATCCTTCCGTTTAGGTGTTGAGATCCTGACTGCTGTGACGAGTTCCTCTTCCATAGCGGCGGTAGAGAAGTCGATGTCCTCTGCGATATTTAGTTAGCTCAGTGTGGGAACTCACATACTTTCTGTATTTCATCCAGTTAGTGTTGTGCGGCGTCAGCCTATAGGGTTGGTTCGTAATTTCTGGGCTTTGAAGAAGGGTTATCAACAAAGCCGAGTGGCCAGATGAGAGATCCGGTAGGGCTATGGCGCTTATTATATTGCGTGGGATGTTTTTGTCACCGCGAAATCAATTAGATCTGGGATCTTTCTGGGGTCTGCAGGCCAATATGTGGGGCTACCAGGAGAAACATAGTCAAATTTATTGCTCACTTTTAAAAAGTTGCCTTCCCTTGGGAGTCACGAAGCGTGGGATGCGTGTATTTGGCGTTGTAGTCTCCTGCAGCTATGAAGCGATCCCCCAGAGTTTATAGAAGTCCATAAATTGACCTTCAGAGATAGTAAAGCAGTAGACAGCGGCAAAGGTTGCCGTAAGTAAGCAAGTAATTTGTTGCAAACCTTTGGTGAAAGTGGTGTTTGATGCGTTCTCTGATTACGGTGCCGGTTCCGCCGTGGGCCTTGCCATCCGGGTGATCTGAGCGGTAGAAGGTAGACAATCATTATTTTGACTGTCGTGCTACAAGCAGTTGAATTACCATGTTCTGGTTCTGAACAAGGGTTTGCATGGTTGTTTTCATAAGTGACATAAGTTCCATCATACTTTGTTGCATGGTAAACGTCATAGATTCCAAGTTGCTTTGCGGCTGCACTGGGACCTGCTGAGCTGAATTTTCTGAGTGTGGCTGGGGTGGATTATTTTCCATAAGAGGCCCAAATAATGATCTGGCTGCGTTGGCGAAAAATACGTCTGGCGTACTTTTTGAGTTATAATACGCATTTTGCGTATGTTGTTGGCGCGTAGATGTCGCTCGTTGCATGTAAAGTCTCATTCAGATAGCTTCAAAACTGAGGGACTAGTTTGCGTAGAAACGGACGGACAGACTGACAGACGGACATGGCTAGATCGGCTCGGCTGTTGAGGCTGATCAAGAATATATATACTTTATAGGGTCGGAAATGTCTCCTTCACTGCGTTGCAAACTTCTGACTAAAATTATAATACCCTGCAAGGGTATAAAAATTTTAACTTAGCCAATTTTTACAATATTTGAATAAAATTTAAGAATATATATATATACATATAATTCAATTCGTTTGTTCGCAACATTTTTGGCTCGCAACATTTTTCGTTCGCAAAATTTTTTGTTCGCATCATTTATCTTATGTCAGAAGGCGAAAAGTCAGAACATTTTTCTTCTTTTCCATCTACTTACTGCGAGGTATTTACTTTTCGGCATGCCGAAGTTAGCTTCGTTTCTTATTTGTGTATAATTCCCAATTGGCGCTATTCTTTGTAGCTGTATTAAACAGCTTCCTGACTCCTGCACGAAGCAGCCCTAGTTTCCTTATCCATCAGGGATTGTCCCTGCTGGACTCTATGGATTTTTCGGGACAGCTTGCATGGTATGTATCCAAGATTGTCTCTCCTACTTCTCTTGAGAGTTGCTCAAGATCCTCTGGAGAGGATACTCTCCTACTCTGGTTCAGTCTGCTCGGATTTAATCCCAAACAAGAAAGGAAGCTAACTTCGGCATGCCGAAGTTTAAATACAGTAAGTAAGAAGAAGAAGAAAAATCTTCTGACTTTTTCGTTTTCTCGGGTACTGACATAAGGTAAATGTTGCGAAAGAAAAATGTTGCGAGCGAAAAATGTTGCGAACGAATTTAATGAATTTATATATATTTTCCTATGGCTGCTATATGATATAGTGGTCCGATTTAAATAAAATTAAAACCGAAATTCTGGAATAATACATGTCTATGTCTCAAATTTTATGAAAATATGTGAAAAATTGGCTTAGTTAGATTTTTTCATCAAAATTTTCTGATCGGTCCTATGATAGCTATATGATATAGTTGTCCGATTTTAATCAAATTAAAACCGAAATTCAAGAATAATAAAAAATGGCCATATCTCAAATTTTATTCAAATATTGTAAAATTTGGCTAAGTTATAATTTTTTTCATTAAAATTTACCGATCTTTCCTATATAGCTATATGATATAGTCGGCCGATCCGGCTCGTTCCGACATATATAGCAGTGAGAGCATATAGGAGAATATCTGCAAAGTTTCATCCAGATAGCTTTAAAACTGAGGGACTAGTTTGCGTAGAAACGGACAGACGGACAGACGGACATGGCTAGATCGACTCGGCTGTTGATGCTGATCAAGAATATATATACTTTATAGGGTCGGAGATGTCTCCTTCACTGCGTTGCAAACTTCTGACTAAAATTATAATACCCTGCAAGGGTATAATAAGGCTGATAGGCTGGCCAGTCAGTCCGTCGAGGATTTCAGATAGCCCTGCTGAAACTAAGGTTGCTTTGAATGTCGAACAGGATAATCCTGTGGTCCGACATTGACCGTTCTGAGGAGACCTTCCAGTTGCGAATCAAGCGGGATCCCCCTCATTGCCGAAAGTAATATCCAGTACTTCGGCCCTGGTTTTAGTAATGAAAGTGGGTTCAGCCCTCACATTGAAAACTGTACGATCCCAGATACAAGATAATCTAGTAAACACTCACCTCTGCTGTTGTTGTCCGTTCTTCACACCCTAGCAGTAGGGGTAGCTTTTTTTTGCTGCAATGTTGCACAAGATCCTGAGCCTCTAGTGGGGGGCATCCGTCACGTCTACTGGGAAGTATGCTGACGTCACCACAACACTCCCGTGCTCGCTAGTAATCGCTAATAGATTTTTGTTGAGACATTTTTGGAGACAAAGAATGTTAATGTCCTTCCACATCAAGATACAAGCTCTCGGTGTTGCCTCTCTTACGTCTGCAATTGTTTGCATACTCACTTGATTTATGCCGCAGATTCTACCTCTGACGACCCAAGGCTCCTGGATGAGTACCAACCCCAGGTCAGACCTGGAGACCAACCTGCCGATGACAGCCGTAGCTGCCTACGCGTGATTCAAGTTGATCTGTGCCACGCTGGTGACCACCATCCTTAGAGCTCTTCTTCACCCTCTGAGAGCGTCAGATAAGCCTCTGACTGCGTCCCGGTGGGTGTCTGCTCACAATCGGATGGCTGCTCTGTGCTGGTTGGCTCTTCCTCGCAGCCCATGTGAAGGCGCGTCAGGTCCAGCCCCTGTAGAGATACCGAGTCCAACTCGGCCTCCACTGCAGCTAAGTCCTCAGCCTCCGCCTTGTCCGAGGGGCAGGAGGGTGCCACTTTGGCTGCAGCAGTTGACGTGCCATGCACATAGTCGGCGTTTGCCTCCGTGGACACCTCCGCCTTCACAGATTCGCTGGCCTACTACGGCTTCAAGCCACGCCTCAGAGGATCTCTGGCTCCCCCGGGCTAACCTTCCAGGGCCGGTACTTCTATCCTGCTACCTGGGTTGCGGTTAAGACCCGCGTATTAAAATGTTTAATCTTTTTAGAATCTATAAGTTGGTCCCACGAGTGTAGGGGAAGGTAGTACCAGCGTGTCATAGCCCCCCATTAACATGCTGGGCCCAGGTATACTCACCGAGGCGGCCAAGTATCGGTAAGGGTCCGTCCAAATACAGTCGGTTACCCCTGAATGTAAGCCATCCAATGGGCACGGAACGCTTAACATCTTGGCTTGGGAATGAAGTCGCACCCTTGCCCCAGTACGTCACCACTGCCCTTGTGAGATGTTGGGGATAGGATGTGGGTAGGAACACGTGTAGGGAGCATGGAGAGTGTAAGACTATGTATTAAAGACGGTCAAACAAGCGCCTTGTCGGTACTTCAACGGTGTGGTTCCCCCTATTATCCGGGACTGCTTGTTCACGACAAGTCCCTATTCGCAGCTAACCTCCACAGGAGGCCTTGCGCAACCTGCGACCCGTCCGGTGGCATCAGCTTTCCCACCTCACAATCATCTCACTAGTTTTTCGGTACCAGATGTCAACAAAGTATGACCGCCGAGTAGAAAGAGCGGTCACACTTCTAAAGAATAAATATTTTTCGTTGCGAAACAGATTCAAGAACTGCATACCGTGCTTAAATCAATTTTGAAAAATTACATTGATGTATCGCATGATTGGAAAAAAATTGTTCCCGTTCGGGAAATATTAACTGGCTGTCATTGCACAGTCCTTTAGCACATCCACATTTTATGTATTTTGATTTCCTTTAAAATGGCATGTTATAAAATATCGATTAACATTGATAATGTTTTCCATAAGAAAGTGTGTTTTTAGCTTGTATAGTCATCAAAGACTTTTTATTGTATTGTTCGTTGGGCTTATTTTATATATGGGAGTGTTTAAATAAATATTTAATTATTTAAATTGTTTCTATTTATAATTTATAACTATTTATAAATAGTAAAAAATGTTTCGCAAATCTGAAAAAAAAAACATTTAATCGATTATTGAATTGTATTAACCTGGTACAAGATTTGTTGATTAATAATATAATAATAATTAAGTTTTATAATTAAACATTACTGTGAAGAAGTTTGCTCTTTTTTTTGTTTTTATTTGCTTGTTAAGCTAGGTACTGAGATAAGATAAATTTTCTTAAAGCCAGACCATCGCGAAATTGCTTTATATTTCGCTCGGGAACCAGTGTGACCAAAATCTAGAGGAAAAGGAGGAAAACGCGTAAATGGGGTCATACTGACACGTATGCACAGCTGTTTTATGTAAACAAACTTTACGCAGTAATATTAAAATTAATTCAAGCGGATTAAATATTTTGCAATCTCTCGCTTTAAATAAATTTGATTTTGATAATAAAATTAATTAACTTACTTACCGTCTTTTATTTATTTATTTATTTCGACAGCGGAATCACAGCTGTTTTGTTTCCTGATCTGGCAACGCTCTTACCCGTTTCTCTATGGTTGATTTATCTTATGTTAGTACCCGAGAAAGCGGGGTGTCGGAAAATGCTTCTTCTTCTTTTTTTCGCGATGGTTTTTTTATATGGAGTTTGGCCGCTTTAAGAAAATTTATCTTATCTCAGTACCTAGCTTTAACAGCACTGGATTGTCCCGTGCCAAGGGCCCTATTTGTTTTGGACTCACGAACAGCCTTTCTGTAATATAATATTATTTTATATACTAATAAATTATATTATATTATATTACTAACATTTGCCTGTTATTCTCTCCCTACGAAGAAACGGAGTTTTATGTTCTCTGTAAGGTTCTTATAATTGAAATATCAATTTTATTGCTCATTGTCGAACTTCACTATATAAACATAAGTAAAGTGGCAGTAGACTTGCAAATAAATTCATTTTCACTGAATCGATTTTTTCTTAAACAAATTTAAAATATCAATTAACATTGACATTTTTTTTATATTCTTCAAAGACTTTTAATTTTATTGTTTGCTAGGAAAATTTTATAAATATTAGGGTTTAACAAAAATTATACTTAATTTCTTTTCTTGATTTATTATTTATAATTACATATAATAAGGCCAAAATGTTAAGATTTTTACTTATTTCGATTAAATTGTTTCTGAAAATGTATATTAATGAATCGGAAAACTGAAAAAATCATTTAATCGATTTTAGAATTGTATTAACCTGGGGAATAATTTGTTGATGATTAATATAATAATAATAATAAAGTTTTAAAATTAAACTTTAATCTTTAAACTTTATTGTGAATAAGTTCGCTCTCCTTTGTTTTTGTTTGCTTGATAACAGCCCTAGGTTGTCCCGTGCACAAGGGCCCTATTTGTTAGGGACTTGATTTCGGTGCTCAGTTGACACTGCCCAACACTAGTTTCCCTCTTTTGACAACTGGTAGTCAACGTGCATCGACCTTTTCCGGTTTTATCCGTTCAACATGGCAGTCGGCAAAAATAAGGGTCTTTCTAAAGGCGGCAAGAAGGGCGGTAAGAAGAAGGTGATTGATCCATTCTCACGCAAGGACTGGTACGATGTGAAGGCCCCCAATATGTTTCAAACCCGTCAAATCGGCAAAACCCTCGTAAACCGTACCCAGGGACAGCGTATCGCTTCTGATTATCTGAAGGGACGCGTGTTTGAGGTTTCTTTAGCCGATTTGCAAAAGGATATTGACCCAGAGCGCTCCTTCCGGAAATTCCGTCTTATTGCCGAGGACGTGCAGGATCGCAATGTGCTGTGCAACTTCCATGGCATGGATTTGACCACCGATAAGTACAGGTTAGCTTCATGTGGTTTATATATGTGCATATACAAAAGTATATAAAGTGAAATTCCTTCATATGTCTGAATATGGGGACTTCACAACAATAGTTTTCATTAAATTTATCAAACTAATAAAGAATACTCTTTTAGGTCTATGGTTAAGAAGTGGCAAACTCTGATTGAAGCTATTGTTGAAGCCAAGACCGTAGATGGTTATCTCCTGCGTGTATTTTGCATTGGCTTCACCGCCAAGGATCAGCAGTCGCAGCGCAAAACTTGCTATGCTCAGCAGTCGCAGGTCCGCAAAATTCGCGCTCGCATGACTGACATTATCACCAATGAGGTCAGCGGCGCAGATCTAAAGCAATTGGTAAACAAGCTTGCTTTGGATTCGATCGCTAAGGATATTGAGAAGAACTGCCAGCGCATTTATCCTTTGCACGATGTCTTCATCCGTAAAGTCAAGGTGCTGAAGAAGCCACGCTTCGATATCTCGAAGCTTTTGGAACTGCACGGTGATGGTGGCGGTAAGTCCACTGAAGCTGTTGTTTCCACCGAGGGAGCCGTTATCGATCGTCCCGAGGGTTATGAGCCGCCAGTCCAGGAAGCTGTTTAGAAATGCTTTTTCAATGTGTTGCTGCTAAAAAAAATACACATTCAATCCACACAAAATTGAAAATAATTTTGTTTTTTTTTTAGTAAATGTTTTGGGATTTCTACTTTTATTTAGGTTACTGGATCGGTCGTGCCAAGCTTTATATAGAGTGAGTAAAAAAAAAAACTTATTATATTAGCTATTGCTAACATTTTTATTTAATTTAAGGCAAAAGATGTCGAATTGGTATCAAGAAAATGTATTTTGGTATGTATTAATATCAATTCTTGCTAAATAATATTATAAAACGTAAAAGACCAACCACAGTGGCGTGTGCTTTTTTTTTTTTTTTTTGCAATTCTTTTTTTTTAAATTTGCCATATTTTTAATGTGATGAATTTTTATTTTTCGTCTCTTATATTATATGTGATGAAGATATTATTTCTGAAGCCCAAATAAAAATTCAATTATATATAAATATGTATATATATAAATAATCTCCGAATTTATTTGTTTCTTTGCATTTCTAGATGAAGGCGTAAGATGAAATCTCGCTAAAGGTGCCAGGAGACTACAACCAAAATGCAAAATACAAGCGTGTTTACTTTATAATCTAGATAAAACGTTAAGTAACTTCAATTAATTTACTTTATCCTAAAGCTAAAAGTAATTCTTCAAGATATAAAATCAATAAAAAACTAAATCTTATTTATTAAAAAAAAATCGCAATGCACATTTTTATTTATTTATTATATCCTATTCATATTTATTTCAATCACTAAACGAGGCGCTTCGAGAATGTATCCAATAATATAAATGCAAAATGGGAAATGATACCAAGACAAAGTTGTAGCGTTAAGAAAATTAGTAGTAATGATCGCATGATCATGATCGCCGACTCACTGAGCCGGCGACACCGCCCTAACCTATCGCATGATCATGTTGATTTAACCATGTCCGCCTGTCGTTCCTATGCAAACGAAGTCTCAGTTCTCTCTGAAACCTGCTGATATATTATATAGGAAGCATAGGATATTTTAAATACATAATCATATTTAGAACATCCATAAAAACGATGTAAAACAAGAAAGGAAGCTAACTTCGGCATGCCGAAGTTTAAATACCCTTGCAGTAAGTAAGAAGAAGAAAAATCTTCTGACTTTTTCGGTTTCTCGGGTACTGACATAAGGTAAATGTTGCGAAAGAAAAATGTTGCGAACGAGAAATGTTGCGAGCGAAAAATGTTGCGAACGAATTTAATGAATTTATATATATATTCCTAAGGCTGCTATATGACATAGTGGTCCGATTTGAATAAAATTAAAACCGAAATTCTGGAATAATACAACATGTCTATGTCTCAAATTTATGAAAATATGTGAAAAATTGGCTTAGTTAGATTTTTTCATCAAAATTTTCTGATCGGTCCTATGACAGCTATATGATATAGTTGTCCGATTCTGATCAAATTAAAACCGAAATTCAAGAATAATACAAAATGGCCATATCTCAAATTATTCAAATATTGTTAAAATTGCCTAAGTTATAATTTTTTTCATTAAAATTTACCGATCTTTCCTATATAGCTATATGATATAGCTATATATGATATCGTTCCGACATATATAGCAGTGAGAGCATATAGGAGCATATCTGCAAAGTTTCATCCAGATAGCTTTAAAACTGAGGGACTAGTTTGCGTAGAAACGGACAGACGGACAGACGGAAATGGCTAGATCGACTCGGCTGTTGATGCTGATCAAGAATATATATACTTTATAGGGTCGGAAACGTCTCCTTCACTGCGTTGCAAACTTCTGACTAAAATTATAATACCCTGCAAGGGTATAAAAAGGGGAAAATGGAAAATTCTAAATAAAATATTAACAAAATAAGCTAGTCTCCTGCTCGGACACATACCAAGCAACTGGGCTAAAGTAAAAGTCGTGTTTATCCCAAAGGTAGGGAAGAATAATTCCCAATTGCCTAAATCAAATAGACCGATTAGCCGTAGCTCCTTCTTCCTTAAAACTATGGAGAAGATAATCGACCCGCATATCAGGGAGGGGAATCTCAAGCAACTTCCCCTAAACAAATACCAATATGCGTATGCTGGGTGCCAGGGCATGAAGGCCATATAGGAAACGAGGTGGCAGACTCCCTTGCCAAACGAGGGGCGATGACACCATTAATCGGCCCTGAGCCGTTCTGTGGGAAATGGGAGGAAGCGGAGATAAATCGTCACTGGACCGACAGTGCAGGGCTGAGAGAAGCCAAACAATTTCTCCTCCCCCATATGACGCGATCAAAACGCATCATCAACCTACCAAAAGAGCGAAATTCAACCTTAGGTATCACCTTAAGAAATTAAAGCTTTCAGAAATCGACACATGCAGATTCTGCGAGATGGAGCAAGAAACATCAGAACATATTCTATGTAAGTGCCCCTCGCTAATCAGACGTCGACTTCAACATCTAGGAGGTGAACTTATTCCCCCCTACAGGGCTCTCTTTTATTAGAAGCCTAGGTATAGAGGCTCTACCCTAATCCTACAGGACAAAAGATCTAACATCTGGTCGCAGTGCAACAAGTAAAACAAGTAAGAAAGCTACAGTCGTTCGTGAACGACTGTTATATACCATGTACCAAAATATATCGCCTCTCGAATTAGCTCCCGATTATAAATAAAATCGGTAACCAGGGAACACCACGTGGAGGCCAATGCAATTGCAAAGGGGTCAAAAAGAGACCTACGAGTCGACTTGAGTTGATTAAATATTTTTAAAATAAGAGTTATCTAAACATCTCTCATCCTTTTTACGCTTCT
>VNJV01004391.1:0-169689 GCA_008042635.1 Drosophila nikananu | reverse complement strand
AGAGTTGGCCGAGATCTAGGAGGGCGCCACAGTTCCCCTTTTCCCGGTTCGCTCTTGAACCCCCTCATCCTTAATCCTATCTCTCCCTATTCCTATCGATATATCGATGACCCTTTAGCCCATTCCGACTGGAAATGCAACAATTTAGAGTACTCATTCATTTTAGTATGTATTCAGAATACATGCCATTCATTTGTCGCGTTCTCTTTGCGTTCACTTCGTACGTGTTCGGAGTTTTAGGCACCCGATCGAAATGAACTGAATGAAGTCGTTCAAAGCCCGAATGAAGCCGATAAATTTTCAACGACAATTCAGAGTACTGTAAATTCTTTACGGCGTCATTGGGCAAAATGAGTTCGGACAGCGCGGGGGTAAGTCTAAGTTTTCTATGGGTTTGTGTATTATTATGTCCGTGTGCGTCCTATTTAATAATATTGTAGCATTTCTCTAAAATTAATATGTAAATTATTTAGCGACCTTGTCAAATTATCCATGTGTTGTCAATTATAAATATTTAAAATAGAATAGTAATAAAATTTATAAAATCGGCAAGTATATATATTTATATAATTAAAATTTAATGTACATATAATCAGTTACGTAGCAATAAATAATAATATAAAAACACGAATTCAGCATACCATAACTGTCTTTTATTGAAACTTACACACATTCATACACACATACATACGCAGACAAGACATTTGAATCACCCATTCACTTCACTCGGACTTCACTTCATTCGTTTCAGAATGTGCCGTTTGAATTGAATGAATTGAAGTCGGCACCGCGCGCTTGCAAATACACGATCATTTCCGAACGCGCCGAATTCACTTCGTTCATTTTAACGCGAGAGTCTAATTTGCCGGTTTGAATGGCGTTATGCAGCCCTCTAATAGAAACCAAAAGACTTTCTGTTTTTATATTAGAAAAAATCTTTATCCAAAGCTTTTCAATTATTGCTTTGGTAAATGTATAAAATATAAATGTATATTTTGCGAAAGACTTTCTTACAAGATCTACCCAATCTTACATTTCAATTAGATGAATATTTTTTTAACTCTGCACCGTAAGATACTACATACTTTATGCGATACAGGCATATTCCCAAGTATTTGCTTAGTCGTGTGTATTATTTCGGTTGCCAAGCTCGGCGCAGAGGCGGTGAGAGTGTCCTTGGGGGACCAGGACCGATGCGTTATGATGGAAGATGGTTTATGGTGGAGCGACCCCCCCTTGATGCCGTGGCAAACCCCAATTCAAGTTAAAATCCGAAACGAACTTTTGCCAAATTGCAAAAGCCGCAAAACCAAAACATTTCGTCGCCTGCTGCTGAAGTTCCCTCCGTTCTTGCGTCCGGATAGAATAAGGGTGCGGGGAGCTGGCAAAGGTCCCCCAAGAAACGCAGAAAGGATCCCAGAGTCCTCGCACCCAAGCACACACCCTGGCACACCCATACGTTCGAAAAGAGTTGGCAGAATTCCTTGATAAACTTTAATGACTGCGGGTGTCCTGGCATCTGCCGGCTTGTGTTTGTCACTTTGGCTCAGGGTGCAAGTGCAACTTTGATGGACTCGGGTTACCTTGGCTGGCCTTGTGCCGTCCCGGTCTCCCAGTTGCTCCTCCTCGCCAATGGCCACCTGAACGTTGTTGCCAACTTTTGCGGTTGTTTGGCTGCCAATTCTGGCTGTCGGCAGAGGTCGAAGCAACAAACTGTTTACTTTTAGCACTTGTCTGCTTTATTGGCCAGTTACCAATATATTTAAATATATTTTACTAACAATTCCAGCCTTTTAAATGGTGGCTTCGTTTAAACTTTTGAAATAAAAATTTTTAGCTTAATTGCAGTTGGAGTTGGTATTTGTCTATCGACAACAGGCACCGACTTTGCATTATTTTTGCTTGCATTATTTCTTATTATTCATTATTTAGCATCTGCTTAAATGGTATTTAAGAATTTGATTTTTAATTAATAAAAACTCTAAAATTAACAAATTTATTCTCGAACTGTTAATCAGTTTGTTAAAAAAAGACCATAATTAGTTTCGAATTGAATTGGAAATAGGTATATAAAATAAAACTCTATAAATCACTTAGTTTTTATAAGAACTGAACCAATAATCCATTATTTTTATATCCTGAATCAACTTTTACTCTTCAATTCAACAAATTATCATTTATTCTGTGTTAAATCTATTAAACTTATTGTATTTTTTTGTTCTTCTAATAAAACCAAACGTGGGAAAAGTTTTTTAAGCGCATTAAAAGCTTTTAAAAAACCAATAACCATTATACAAGCATTTGGAAGAATGTTTTTGAAGTAATTTTCCCTTAAATAAATATAATTAAATATATTAGTTATATGTATTTTATGCTAATTAAATACATAATTAAATATTTAAAACATAATTAAATATATTTCCTTTAAGATGTGTTTGACTGGTAATCAGATTCATGTCTTTGAACCTTGATAACAACTAAAATTATTCTGAATTAGTTTAATTATTTGAATACTACACATTTATTATTATTATTCTAATTACAAACCTTGACTTAGCATCACAAAAACTTTATTTAAATATAAATAAAATCTTTAATTGACAAGACGCCTTATAGTGCCTCGGCTTATCCTGAGACTTGTCGACTGACTACTTCAGAGACTGAGACTCCCTTTGGCTGCCGGAGTTCCGGCCAACTTGTCAAACTCGGCGGCTTGAAGGCGGCCTTTTGAATGTCGCCTATAATTTACTTGACCGTCACGTGCCACAGTCACGCATGCCACCACCGGGGGGCAGGGGCAGTGTGGTACAAAGTCGGCGGTGGCAATGGTGGCACCATGGCAGCGACCGTGCAACAAGCCTGGGGAGTGGGAGTGGCAGTGGAACGGGGGGATCAATGGGTGACCGCTCATGCATTACTTATGAAATGACCCCGGCCGATACAAGGTATCCTAGTTGCCATTGGCGGCATGTTCTCAGATTCTAAATTGGAAACATCGAAATCAAATTCAAATCGGAATCAGGCGGGCAGTCATTTGCATTTGGATCGAATTGCGAGATGGATATGCCCATCTATTATGCATATAATTGCACTGGGATCCGTATTTCGGTCTCTAATGGGAAAACTAACTCGGTTTCGCCCGGGGAGAGCTGCTGCTTAAATTTTTGCTTATATTCCATAACGACTTTTGCATGCAGCTTTATGGAACTTTTGGGAACTATGTGACTTACCTGAACTTTGCCAACGGGGGAAATGCTTGACGGCAAGTGTTTGGCTTTTGCTTTTGCAGTTGTTTTGTCGAATATGAAAATAATATATAAAATTCATCTTAAGTCAGCATGAACAAAATAGGAAAACAAAAAGGGGGAAAGTCCTGGGAGGATGCTTTCATATAGAAGTGAATGAAAGAGATTAAAGTTTGCAATAAATCATAGACGAGGAATGTTTTTTTTCGGGGATTTTTATTCGTTGGGGGAATTATTTAAAAAATATTTAAAATTACCTAAATTGGTTTAGTTTTTAAGCAATTTTTAGAGTGATTCAGAGATGGGAAAAATCAGTTTAACATGTGCAATGAAATACAATTTCCCTCTAATTTATTCGGCGCTAAAAACCGTCGATTATTATCAAAACTCACCTTGATTCCAACCCTCCAAGAAGCCTTTGGCCACCAGAAAGCATTGAAAATAGATGGCTCGAGTCGTAAAAAGGCAACCTCCATCAATAACCAATGATCTGGCGTGAATTTACGGCGAAATGGAAATCCGGAAAAGCCCTCCAACGGTTTTGCTCATACATATGCATGTCTCACTATAGTGAGACAAATGTTCTGTTCCTTCGCCTTGGCCACAGCGAGAGGGAAGTCAGCCCCGGGCCCGGAGCAGGCCGCTGGCAATGACTTTTTTATACGGCGGCTGCGATGCGGTTTTTGCCATTTAATGGTCTTGGCCATAAAAAGAGCCGGAACCGTCGTAACACTTACCCTGCAATCGTTTTATTTAACTGCTGACTTGTTTGCGCAAATTAACACATTTATTTACACCACAATTTGTTCCTTAAATATTTATCGAAAGGGGGGAAAACTCAGAGAGCGAAAGCAGGAAGCAAATTCGAGACACGGAGCCGGGAAAGTAACATTAAAAATTGTTCGTTTATTTTCATATACAATAAGTACATACAGATAAACATATACATACAATATACATATACATAAGGGGCACACACACATATGAATCCGCGAATACATATGCAGAGACGATTCTTTTTGTAATCATATCACACACACAAACGATATGGCACGCACACAGACTCGCATGCAGCATAATTGAGAGTAAATTAGCGCTATACTTTTGTATATAGGAATTGCGAAGCCCGGAACGGCAGGTCATCCCGTCCTCTGCCCCATGCGCCTCCTCTTCCCACTTTCCTACTTCCCACTCTCCACTTCCCATTCCTATTACGATTACTATCTATATCCGCATCGGAGCACTCGGAAAAAAGAATCGTCCTAAATGCAACAATTGTTATACAATAATCTTGATATATTCTTGGAGGACAAAGTTCATATTAGGGTGCTTGAGAAATTACCCTTTAAAAATATGTCTAAAAGTATGCAATGATTAATTTGGTTGACTGACTTTTAAGATGTTCTTAGGATTTATAGAACCCGAGTTAGAAAATAAATAATTGTACTTTAAGAGGTATACTATATTCTTTGAATTATTTTCTTGACTAAATTATGATTAATACTAATAAAAGTTCTTATTAAAATTGTAAAATTGTTAAAACATAACAAATTAATAATAATTGTTATAGCCTTTACATGAAGCGTCTCATTATTTTATTTAAATTGGAAAATCTGACTAAAATCGTTTACGGAAACCTGTTTAAACCAATCTTTTTTACATTTCGTATTAACCATTTTTAGGACGACATTTTTTTCCAGAGTGCATGCCGCGTCCTGGGGCTCGATCCCGCCCCACATTTTGATATGGTTCCGCTTAAGCGGGAACGTTTAAATTCGCTGGTTGTGGCAATTGTTGCATCGCCCTTCGCCGCCGCCGCCGTCCCGCCATGCCAGTAGCCCGGATATGCCGCTCAGGCCATAAAAAACAGCCAGTAGCCAGCTCCAGGATGCAGGCAGCGCGGAGGAGCCGAGTGCGGGGGCCCGTCCTTGCAGCGGCAGCTGCTCCTTCTCCAGGCAGAGCCGGAACTCATCGTAGTCGAGGCGCGTGATGGCGCAGTAATGATTGAGCATGCAGAGGCCCTGGCAGGCCGCGCCGGACTGATACCGCACGGCGTTGGCTCGGTGATATCTGGAAGGAGGAAGGAGACAGGAGGACGGTAAAAAAGAGGTTGAAAAAGTAGCTCTCAGTTGTGGTGTCATTTGGAGTCGGAGTCCTTGTTTGCTCTAGTCTGTATCGGTGGACAATGGAGCAGCAGTAACTCTCATAAATGCCACCCGAGCAGAGCTCCTATCGTCCCACCTTGATTTACATACTGCTGAGGGAGTGTTCTCGGGAGCGGGACTTGAAATGGGTGGGTGATACTCCCTGGTGAACCCATTGAAGGCGTTACCACCGCCCTTAAAATCTTCCCACAAACGGACGAAAAAAAAGCATAGTCCGTTAAGCTCTGCATTTCCCTGAAGTGGTTATAGATGGAGAGAGCTCTGGTTAATGTGTGAAATGGTTGCTATTGCATTTCATTTAATTTGGAAACATTTTAGAGGTCTCTTCTTGAAATATACAATTTAAAAAAAGCAGAGAATTACTGGGAAATTAACAAAAGGTATAAGAACTTACTGATTTATTGCATTTCATTTAATTTCTAACCTAATGATTTATTCCTAAATAAGAATTACCCCTTTAAAATATAACTACCATTATGAAGAGTCTCTAAATTGTATTTAAACCCTTAGCCAAAGAAAAACAAATACATTGTTGTCCAGTGTAATTGAGTGTATGCTTTCCCAACTGAATAAAACTGGTCAATTTCAATCAATTAAAACTTGCTGGGGGAAAAACTTTACCGGAAACAAAAAGGTTTTTACTAAATGCACACGCTGTCCTTCCCACGATCTTTGGAGTCACAAAAAGTCCTGATAAATCTATAAACTCTATTTGGGTTAAAAGTTATATTTTTTGTTTCAAATTTGAAATAGTTTTTGGCTAACTTTAAAAAACAAACAAAACTACCAAAGTAAAAGTCAATAAAATGCTCAATTAAACGTATATCAACGTTACACACGTGCATTGTGCACTTTCGGGGGATTCATTTTCAAACGGAATTATTCGATCAATCAGCTGACACAAAAAGTAGAATACATTTTTAATATATTTTCGTTGCTATTGTAAAGCGAGAGCTGAGCTTTACGTGAAGAGATTAAGTTGGAAATAAAAAGCCTTGACGATTTTGGCAATGATAAAAGAAGTTTTTTTTTTTGGGACTTCAAAATGTTTGCATTGAAAGGATGCGTTTCTGTAATCCTTAGAACATTTTTGCTATGCATTTATTGTGACAAGGATGTATGGCCAGGGAGTGAAACTTAAATATATAAAACATGTTCCGTGCCTTTGTGATTGTTAGAGATTTTATAAGATTAAAATAGTACACTTTATTTGAGAATATTTAAGCTTGAAATTAAATCTTTTTTACTTCAGCTATTATTTCCATATTTTTCATTATAAGATGTTTATTTTTATTATTAAATGTTCACTTTACAATTTTGAGGTTGATATTTTTTCGTGAAGTGAAAATTCAGCTTAAAAGGAACAGTAAAATACCAATTATTGGCAGCGTAAATATGACTTTAATGAAAGCTGTAATTATGTATGCAGAAAATATTGATCAGGTACACAATCTCCTATAATTAACTACAAAAGGCCAGCAAAGTTTTTACTCATCAATTTCCTTTTCAGAAAAATAAAATTGTAAACACTTTAAAACCCTTTTTAAGTAGTGCTACGGCTTAAAATAATCCTATAATGAACGAAATAAAGTTGAAACGAAGCCTTACCTATTTACAAAATATAGCTACATTGATTTCAACTAACTTTTCCCCATTTTTAATAACGTTGTTAAGCCCAGAGCATCTTATCTAAGACCGCAAATGTAACTTCCCCACAAAACACAAATTATTATCTACCGCAAACCCATCGGCCTGCCCTGGCAAATCATTCTGTGGTCACCTGGGATTATCGGTCACATCAATCAACGCGCCTCAGTTCGCCCGGCAGTCATTTACCTGGTGAACCAGGAGAGGTCGGTGCCCGTGAAGCGCTCGGCGAAATTGTGCAGCGCTCCGGCGGAGATCTCCGGCAGGGCGTAGTAGTGGGTGAGATTGTACTCCGGCTGCCATGTGGGCTCGTGGGCCCGGTTGGCCAGCGGCAGATCCAGCCAGAACTGCGTGTAGTCCAGCACCTGGCCGCTGCCCGTGTCGAACTTGTAGAGCCGCAGGGCGGGATTGTTGGACGACCCAATGCCCGCCTTGCGGGGCACAACCGAGGGGGCAATCATCAGCCACGAAATGGGATTGCCTGTCAAGTTAAACAGGGGAAAAGAGCGGGAAACGACAGCTTAGATTCAACAAGGTTACAGCAACAGCCACAAACAAACCAAAAACTAAGTCCTTAATTGGGCAAGTTTAAAGTAAAGCTAAAGTATCTTTAATTCTTGTAACAAATCCTTTACGCATTTTGTGAATCAACTGACCCTTGACATCGTAGATCAGGCGGAAGGTGTCCGAGTGCAGGTGACCAAAGAACTGGCCCTGGATGACCGAGGCGAACTTCCGGACCATCTCCAAGTACCGCCGGTTATTCCGCTCTGTGAAAACCAGCTGGTTATGCTGCTGGGGGCCCAGGTGACGCTCGTCCACGCCCGGCGGCATGTGTCCCACAATGTAGACCTGGGACAGAGTCAAAAGTCAAAAGTCAAGGATTAAAGGACACACGTATGTGCGTGAAATGAAATCAATTGTTGCTGCTGCAAATTAAATATTATAATTAATCAGAAGGCCGGCTATCCGATTGCATTTCAGGCACGCGCTGGCCGAGGCAACGAAATAAATATATTTAATAAATGCATATTTACACATGCAAAGGCCTTTTAAATATCTCGTTAATTTCCGAAGATTTCAGCTTTGGCTTTTGTGCGTTGTAAACATTAAATTCAGGCACATTGTTCGTTGAAAATGTAATATACTGCAGCTAAATAAAGCGTGGAAATTTTTGGAAATTTATGGTATTCTTGGAGTTAATTGGTAATTCCTTTACAATATAAATCAAATGTTGTATTTAACTATATACCTAGACATTAATTTCCATAAATTCCCTTGATTTCACATACCGTTTCCTGCTTATCCCTGGACTTGGTTAGCACCTCCTCCAGCCAAAGCCACTGCTGCTCGGCCAGCTGCTCATCCTCTCCCGTGGCGGAGCTCACGGAGGCCTTCGGCTCGGCAAAGTACTCGGCTGGCCAGCGCAGACTCAGCGATGCCCGCGGATCGGGATCCGGATCCAGGCGCATGAAGTTCGTATTGAGCGCCACTATCCTCAGCCGGCTCTTGGTTTGCTCTATGGAATAGTAGCCGCCCTGATCGAAGGTCACCAGCGCCTCGGAGGGCAGCCAGTGGCGCCACAGCTCTCCCAACCGCTGGTAGCTTCCACTGCCGTCCTCGTGGCCCAACACCGGAAAGATGAACTGCGAGGAGAAGCTGCGACCCAGCAGATCCGTAATATTCCGCAGAATGTCATGCTGCTTCTGCTCGGACAGCGGCTGGGCGGAGTGAGACAGAGCGTCGCCGGTCCACAGGACAAACTCCACATTGTCGCCCTGCTTGGCCTTCATGGTCTTCACCGCCGACTCAATTAGGCTCCACGGACTGTCGCAGTTGTAGTTCCCAAAGTGGCCAGGTGCCTCGGAGGACACTGGATTGGAGCTGGTTCCGGGCACAGAGCGGGCCAGCTGCCAGCAGCTTTTGTAAATGTCGCCGTCGGTGGAGTAAAGTGTGTCCAGGTGCAGGTCACTGATGTGCCAGAAGTAGCCTGTCAAAGGAGGGTTAATTGGTTTATTATATATATTATATAGTATACAGCAATGTCGAATTTGTTGAGAGTTTTCCCCTACCTCCCAGCAACGGACTTAGATTAGCTCTTGACTTTGGCTAAGTCCTCGGGCCATTCCTAGGCGGGAAAAGCCATTCGCTGGGCATTTACCCGCCGGCTGGGCAGGGAGAAAAACCTGGTCGCCCCAGAGAATTCCCTGCAGCTGACTGCTTGGTTGACTGACCTGGACCTGGCCCGCCTTTCTACCTGGCCGAAAGTCACAAAGCCACAGAAGTCAATCGGCGAGCCAACGTGTTGAGTGGCCGGCGCACAAGGAGATCAGTTTCATTTGGCATGCGCTGTGATCGGTTGGCTAGTAGATACAAGCGCAGATTGCGAGACAGGATCAGAGGACAAGGACAGCGATTGGGAAAGGGACATCGAACGAGAGGCACATTCCTTTCATGCCCCGTGAGAGCGCACGGTGCTGAGTCAAAGATAGCAGGATGAGCCTAATTAGGATCGGGCTGGCGCTGCTGCTCCTGGTGGCCACCACTGCCCAGATGGTGTACCCGGTTCAGGGACGTCGGAAGCTGTGCGGCGAGGCGCTGAGCGATGCCCTGGACTTGATGTGTACCAATGGCTTCGCCAGCAGGGCTAAGCGGAGCAGCAACAGTAAGTAGATCCAGATCCCACCTCGTCCACACAGTAAACAAAACTAACTTCGGTCTCAAGCGGTGCAGGACCGAGCTGGGCTGGCCCTGATCCGGAAGCTCCAGCCACATCGCCCGGAAATGGACATGGCAACGGAAACGGACCGTCCAGCCACCGGAAGCTTACGCAAATTGCGACGCCTGCGACGCCGCGTGGCCCACGCGTGCTGCAAGGAGGGCTGCACCTACGACGACATTATGGACTACTGTGCCTGAAGCGTCCAACCAAAAGGCGTTGCAGACCAGACCAGGCGGAGCACCAGGACCCCACATGGCAGAGATCCCGAGCAGAAGCAGAAGCAGGACCACGAGCACGAACACGAACAGGAGGAGCGGATGGAGGAGCAGATGGAGGAGCGGAGGCGAAACAGCAGGCAAAGGGACAATGACGCGGACAATTCCCACAAAGAACCCACCCGACGACGTTCTGCAATTCATTTTCCTACACCTAAACCTAAATATAAACATAATCATATTTCCAAATATTTCATTGTAACATTCTTAGTGGAAGCAAATAAAGTTACTCTCCCAGCAGCAGCAGCAACAAAACAAAAGGTTTTTGTCCTTTTCGCCGCTGAACAGTGGGCAAAAAGTGTGGGAAGTTATGAGTTCAGGCAAAAGATTTCCTACTCTATAAGCTATATATATTATTGATAAGAATCAGCAGCAGATCGATGTCTGGTGAAAAAAATACCCTATTTTTCAATATTCTAAAAGGGGTTTAATCCATTATAATTCTCTACAAATTTCGTACATTTAAAGTTTGGAAATTGGTAACTCGGTTTGGTGGTTTATTATACAAACAAAAAATGATTTCAAATTAAAATCAATGCATTGTTGGCTAATCTATGATCGATTTACAATTTGATCTCGTGATTCAGTTGCAAACTATAAGATATTCTTACTAAGTCTTCCCGAAGTTAGCTTACTTTCTTGTAGCTCAAACCATTTAGTAACAAGAAATAATGTTTAATTTTTGTATTACTGTTTAGATACATAATCGATTTACTGTCCAGGGTTTTGTTTTACAAACAGGCGGATAACCGGATAGGAATAAATAGGTTAATTGGTTTTATGTTTATGAAAAATGTTCTCATACCGAAAATTACCTATCCGGATTTTACCATAGATTTGAGACTTAAAATGTCATACTTTCTTGAAGTTTTTTCAAGGGTTTTCAAACCCACAAAAATGAACTCTAAATTATAATTCTGCCTTCCAAAACAAGCCAAAGAATGTTGGCTATTTTCCACAGTCTCTTAATGGCATTCCAGCTGTGAACTCAATGCCACAACGCTTGCGGGGAATCCCCAACCACAGCCAAGGCAGGCAACGCCGCCACCCATCGCCACCCATCCTCCGGCAGCTGCCATTCAGCACCTTGTTTTCCGAGAACAATAATGAAAATTATGAATTTTTAATTAGACGACGTTCTGATTTTAATAAGCAAAACAAAAGAGGACCCGAAACGAACGAGGAATACACTGAGTTTTGCTTCAGTTTCAGTTTCATTTCCATCCTTTCCTTTCCCCGCTATCAATATGCAAAAAAACAAGTAAACAATTTCCAATCGGCGGCGGTTTTTCCGCAGATAAGTCACTTTTGTCCGCAAAGATTTGCAATGATAATAGAGGTAACGGCGAGGCTTTCAGGTAAAAAACTACCTGACTTTCGGGCGGACTCAAAGGCTCAGCGGCGTACTTATCGCTTTGAAAAGGGAACTTGCGGTAGAGGGAAGCCCCAAAGTGTTGAAGCACTTAACAAAGATAATGAGATAACACAAACGGGCCTTATTGTTTTGCCAGAAAAGCAATTGAATAATAGCTTGGCTCTTGTTTTTGTTTATGCCACTTTCGAGAGAGAAAGGAAGGAGCAGGACTTTGAAAAATAATCCTTAGACAGGAATAAGAGTGACCCAGAAAAGGGAATCTTCAAGTTGTAAACAATTATATGGAGCTATGTATTTTAAAGACTATATGCTATATAGATTTATAAAATACTGAATTTTAAAGCTTTAACTGCATATGTAACAATATTTCAATGAAAATGCCTGAACTAACTTTGCCACACTCGAGTTAAAATTTATAAAGTAGTGAGGCTTGTTAGCAAAGTGAAACTTTTTCCGGCGCACAGCCAGGCGCAAAATGTTAAAGACCCTCGTCTGCCTGGAAGAGAACTCGATGCCCGTCATCTTGTTGTTTTCCAGCCATCCAGATCCCATCGCTCCCTGCGTTATTATTCGCTCGAGAACGTAAACAAACGTCAGCTGTAGTACGTAAGACCCCCCGGTCTCAGCCTCGGCCCCATTCCCCGCTGGGAATTCGAGGCATCCACATCCACGAAGGGATAAATAACAACCCACACGAGAGGCCAGAGACCAGAGACCAGAGCCCAACTGTGGTGCTAACTGACACTCTGCTAACGCGGCCTGACAGTGTGTGGACTCTGTGCTCCTCGGAACGCCTCGGATTCGAGTTGATATAAAACCCTGCGGCCCGGCTGGGAGCCCGCACAGTTGTGGCTGGGCCACTTGGCAGACGACACCTCCACATCCTCCACTCCGGGAGAAGAGTGAAGCAGCAGCAGCATCATGACCATCGAGTTGCGGCGCCGGATCGTGTTCCACGGCCTCTTCCTGCTTATCCTGGTGATCGCTGGGGTACGAAGCAATGTCATTCTATGCGGCGAGGAGCTGACCGAGACCCTGTCCAGGATGTGTCACTACGGCTACAGGCGAAATGTGGGTAAGTGATGACCCGAAATGAGTTCTATATACATCATCCTTTGCTTTACTTTGTACTTTGTACTTAAGAATGTTCTCACCTTGAGATCGCTCAGTTACCCCAAAATATATAATAATTTTTCTTGGCTTCTGCAAAAAGTCATTAGTGTGAGAATGTACGTTTCAGTTTCCAATTTGATTAATGAATTGTATTAAGTGTGATTTAAATCAACACCTTTTGAAACATTTTGACAATTGTTCGTCATGAGATTTTCCACAACAAATTTCTTTAAACTTTTTTAATGTATATATAAAATCGAAGGAAAATGTATAAGCTTAATCTTCCTACAGTGCCATTTAGTGTGCATTTTTAAATGTATTTTAACAATGATAATATTTAGGAAGATCAAGCTTATACAATGAAATAATTTAAATAAAATATAACAATTGATTAATCTTCTCAAATTAGTATTTTAAAGTATCGAATAATGGACTTTCATAAAACTAGAATAAAATAATATAACCCATATACCCATTTTAACTATGATAATATTTAGAAATATCAAGCTTATACAATGAAATAATTTAAATAAAATATAACAATTGATTAATCTTCTCAAATTAGTATTTCAATGTATTGAATAAGGGACTTTCATTACATATTTATGCAAGATTGTTTTCTAGAATTGTCAGAGAATATCATATGAATACAAAATAATATAACGCATATCAAGAATTAATACAAATAATGTTTGTAAGAAGCTTTAAAAATAATACTTATATTTCGATTTTATGTATTATAGCATTATGAATATTTATAAAATTTGTAGATTATTTTTGCTATTGATGGACTCAATTTTATTTCGAACATTCCCCAGGTCTGAACTCTATCCCGGACAGATCCCACGAACTGAGCTTCGAGGAGCGCTCTCTCCTGCATCGGATACGACTTGGGAGTGGCGTCCATAGCCTGGACGAAGCCTGCTGCTACAAGTCCTGTGCCATGGAGGAGCTGCTGCAATACTGTGCCGACAAGCCCGTTCCATGAACCCCTCGTCACCCGCCGAAACCTGCTGAAATGATCTGACTAGAGTCCCTTCCCTTAGGCCTTAATTCGCCGGCAAAGCCCACTCAATATCCCTCGGATGTGATGTGTGTTTGCACGCACATTGAATGGGCGATGTATGCGCATAATTTATGATCGGAAATCAGAGACAGACACGCGAAATGAATCGGAAAACGGGGCGATATATGCATGTATAATATCTATAGTATATATAGTAGGATGTATGTTTGGGACAGGGTATAAATTAATAAATAAATTATGTATTCAAACTGCTGTAGATTGGGCAACTTGATTGGTAATTAAACGGGTATTACATTGATTTTTCATTGCCGTTGATTGCAGTTAATTATTTATTGACCCCGAATCCTGTTTGTAAACTAACATTGGGGTGACTGGCGGAAACAAAGAGTTTCGAATGATTTCTGCAGGCTGTGTAATTCAAAATAATGTGCACTTTTTATGTTAACAACGGATGAAGTTGAAAATCGACCATTAACCTGATTCGAAACGGAATCTGGGTTGTGGCTTGAGTTAACAGCATTGTGCGTTTGTTTGTTTATATTTTTATATAAATATTTAAAACCAGCGACCCAATTTTAATATGTTAATAAGTTGTATAAATTAAAGTTACCTCTTCCTTTTATTTTATACGTTTTTGGCATACGAATTTTGTTCATTCTCCTAGAAAAACTTTATATATTATATTCTAAGAAATTATATACATTTTATGATGCCAATTTTATATTTAGCCACCTAAATGGTGTGTAATATTGAAATTTAGTAAGAAGAGTTATTGAGATTGCAAACTTTATAGCTTCATTTTAAATCTTCACTTCAAAATAAACCTTTAACACAATTTCCTAATAGGTTAAAGTCAGCTTTTTATGTAAAAATAAAAAAATGACCTGTTTTTAAAATAAAGTTACTTAAATTCATATTATCCACAACGTTTTCTTACAATTTTGAGTTAAAATAAGAAGGAATAGATTTTACTTGAACTTGTAACAGGAAGCTTTCCTTGCAAAAGTGGTAATATTATTTTATGCCTTGACTTTAATCACATATTTTTATATTTTCCTGATTTATTTATTTAGCCTGGAACTCTCTAGCTAGCTAAGACACATTATCCCTTCTTTATTTATCTTCCTTAAAATCATATTTTGAGGGAAAGTCCATAAGAATAGAACCCCTCACAACCCAGTTAAATGTTTTTGATGTATTTGAGAACACTGCACTTGTTTGGTATGCTAACGCCCAAAGCAGGATATATTTAATATATGTAGATCGTTTGAGAACGGTAACATGCAACAAGCCACTATATATATTTTGAATCCTCGTCATCCTTCGTATGTCCTAGTTAATAACCAATTCCAGAGTGTGAAACCAACGGGTCCTGAGTCGAGAGTCGAGGGGGAGTGATCCGGAGTCAAGGGGAATTTACGGGCTGGCCGCCACGGAACAGTACTCCATGAGGACGGCGTAGGGACAGGTGTGTTTGCAGCACCTGTCCACGATGCCCTCCCGCGTGCGTCGCCGTATGGAGGCCAAGGAGTTGAGGGCCGGAACTTCGCCGCCAAAGAAGCGAGCGCGCAAAAGCGGACTGGTCAGCTGCTCCGCTTCCTCCTTGGCCTCCACATACTGGATGGGATCGAGGGGGTCCAGTTCGCTGGCAACTGCAAGAAGGGATTCAAGATTCAAGGCGGGAGATGAGGAGACTCTCCCTAGAGAGGATCGGAACACTTACTCATGCCTCGCTTCTGGGGCATTATGCTATTGAACTCGTGGCACACCATCATCATCATGTCGTTGAGCTTCTCGCTGCACAGCCTGTAATCCGAGTAGGGCATCTGGGCCAGCGAGGAGTTGCAGGCCAGGAGCAGCACGAGGACCACCGAGGTGAGGGAGACGACTGCCTTGCACATGGTTGTGTCGCTGAGATCTTTGGGGATTAACTGGTGGAACTGCTGCTGCTGCTGCTGCTGGTAACTGATGCTGTTGGGGACCACGGCGGCCGCTTATATACAACTGGGTCTCGCATCGGGATCTGGGTCTGGGTCTGGGACACCTTAACCCGGAGGCAGGCAGTGTCAGGTTGCGTTAGCACGGGATGAGTGCATCCGGGGACTCTTCGCCAGGCTAAACTCGTTCAATGTCAAAGCTGACTTATGCAAATGTCTATTGGCGGGGATTGGGGACTGGGTACTGGGGACTGCCTCTGTTTTCGGTTTTCTGGAGCGTTTGCTGTCAGCCAATTAAACAATTTATGTATAAACAGCCAGGCCGTGCTAAGCCCCGCATTTATGAATACCAAATGAGCAAGGACGAGGAGGAACTCTGCGTCCTTCCCGTTCTCTCGTTTCCCCCCCCACACACACAGTACTTACCAATGCGCGCCTGGGCCAGGCCGAAACAGGCCAAAAGCCAGCTCAAGTGGGCCAGCATCCTCGGATTCCTCGGGAGCCTCCTTACAACTTTTCCTTTTCCTTTGACGCCTGCTCCTCTCGCTTTGCCGAGTTCTGCTCGAAGTCGAACTCAAACTCGAACTGGAAATTCTTTTTGCACTGTCTACTTTTATTCATTAGTCAAAGTTGCTGCTGCATAAATAAGTGATTACGATTACGAATCGGATTACGAGTGAACAGGGCGAGAGTATGTAATGGGTATGTATGTATGTTGGGAGTGGAGTGTGTGTGGGTCAAGTGCCTCATTGGGACAGGCAGTAGGCGGATATCTCGTCGTAGGAGCAGGGGGACACACAGCACTCATCGTAAACGCCACCGGGCAGGTGTCTCCTCTGGCGCCGTGTCTTGATCCTGAAGCCGGAGGCCACATCTCCGTCGCCATCTTCAAGTGCATACCAGTTGGACGACAGCAGCAGGCGTCCCAGGGGGGAGGAGGAGTAGCCTGCTGCTGCTCCTGGCACACCCGCCTGCTGCTGCGGTGTACGCTTCTGGGGCAGCGTGTTGTAGCCATGGGCGCACACCATATCCAGGGCTTCGGACAGCGCGGCACCGCAGAGTTTGTGGTTGCCGGTTGGCAGCTGGTGACCGCTGGCCAGGACGGCCATAATGGGCATCATGGCGATTAGCATCCGCAGGCCATGAACTGCACCGGTGTCCTGGGAAAGCATCGTCCTCGCTGTGTGTGCCGATTATCGTCCGCTTCGGCTGGTATTTATACCACCAAACGCATCGATTTTGCGCTGCAGTTCAATGTCCTGGCACAGGATTCAAGTTGCAACGTTGCAGCCTCCCGAAAAAAAGGAGAGTTTTTGCCAACTGTAATTTAGGCAAAGGAGTCGCTCCACAAGGCTGGATTCTATTTTAAGACATCCTTTTTACCGCAAACTTATTCAAGCACATTTTTACACTGCCAGTAAAAGGGTTTTAAACATAAAACTTACTAAGGAAGCGAGAAGATTTTTTTGTTGCTTCTTAGAATCCCCAAATTCTAGTTCGCCCTAAAAATGTTACTATTATTCTTTTTAGATTTGGCTTACTATTTCCAAATTCATAATTCATTGAAACTTCTTTTTTGGTTTTTCTTTCGATTGTCTAAATCGCTTTTAAAATTCCAACTGAAATTCCCAGCTGGTAATTTCCAGGGAAAATTCATTGTTGGTTTCTTATTTGATTATGCTTATAATTTTAAACTTTTAGTTTGCCCTTTTATTTCTCTTTATATTGTGTATAAAGTTCCCACCCTCTTACTTAGGGTATTTGTCTTGTTTGTTCTTATTATTCCAAAATTATATTTCGTTATAATAAATCTTTAGGGGTTCTCTTTCGATTGTGCTTTCACTTCTTAGCTGTTGATTAGCAGCAAATAAAATGAAAACAGGCTTTGAAATATATTTGATATATCCAAATAATAATTAAGAAACGCGAACATCCCTTTCTAATTCTCATTTCATAAATTAACTACGTTTAGGGCGTGTTTCCTTTGTAAATATTTTAAATAAATCTACTATAGAATTCACCAGAGTCTTGAAATCTTTTTATAGGGTGTCTAACATTTAGATATGGTACAAAATTGAGGCATAGTTCTTCAGGCTTTGAAATATATTTGATATATCTAAATAATATTTAAGAAAATCGAATATCCTACGCTAATTCCCATTTAAATATTCATATTGATATTTTCTGAAACCCCTTATGAATAATTTTTTATTTCAGCGAAAGAAAACACTATAGATTCGTTATTTAAGAACATTTTCTCCATTCACAAGTTTATAAATGTGTTGGGCACATGCCATAAATATAAAATGAAGCCTTCTAAAGAGTTTCCCCCATTTTCTTTCACTGTAAACAACACCATAGAGCCATCTACACCGTCACACCCTCGTAACCTGTTACTTTGGCGCTAAGAGGCTGTGACTGCTGTCGATTGCGATTACGATAACGCCGAGGCTCCTGGGATTAGATTGGAGGGGAACAGGTGGCAAGTGGCAGGTGTGGCAAGTGCAAGTGGCAAGTGGCAGCCTCATTTGCATGCCGTCGCCGCCAGGTGGAAAGTATGCTTCACTGGGCGACGACAGTGTGCGAAATCGCTGGTCGCCGCCGCCGATCGATGGTTCGATTGCCGAGTCGCACGCGGTGGCAACAGTTGGTCGCCAGCGCTGCACTCGAGACGTTTTCGCCCCAAGAGAAACTCCGGAAAAGTTTGCGAGAAAGAAGGCCGCCAGAGATCGGAATCCGAATAGAAATCGCGGAACAAAATCCAGGATAGAAATGGTGCTCGACATTAAGATGTGCCGCTTCGACAACGTGCCCTGGGGCTTTCGCCTTGTGGGCGGCTCGGACTACGACTACCCGCTGATGGTGGTTAAGGTTAGGCCCGATCTTCGAATGGACTATAAATATATATATACACCTATGCGAGTGCCCTACTCACCTCACCTGTCACCTGCTGCCGCCCCACCTGAATGGGCTTAGCACTTGTGCATTGGGGAAAATCCCCCCGAATAGTGTTTTGGACTTTAATTTTAATTCAGTGTTTTGTTCGCTTTTCGCCCAGCAATTACGTAACGCAGTGCGTGTGTCTGTCTGTTTCGATTTAGATTCGCGCTGCATTGGCAAATTAGTTTAGTTAATTCAAGTAATTCCTCGTGGCCCAGCACACGCCTTTGTTTATCTAATCGACAGGCCCATGCATTTTCCCGCTAATGAGCCGCATAATGGTAAAGGCCGCCCCGCCACCACCACCGACTTCAATTCTAATTCAAATTCAAATTTTAATTGTGTTTCACTCGCAGTGTCGTCTCGCTTTGTTGCATTTTGCAGTGCATAAATTGCATTTTACATTTCGAATTTCACAGTTTGTAGCATTGTGTTGACACTCAGCGGCGGCGGCAACAATAAAACATCGTTGCAAATTAGAAACAAATGCGATTTTTAATTGGCAAACTGCAAAAACGCACACAACGACTGCAGGCGACTGCAAGGGGAGGCCTTCCGGTTCCCATTGCCATAAATCAATTTAAATCGGAGCATAATATAAACAGGCTGCTAGAGTAATAAATTACAACATTTTTAGTTTGCTACAAGCAGTAAATAATTCATTTGGCAATGTTTAGAAAAGCTAATGTATGGAGTTTTTGTTAAACCAATTGGGTTTTGCATAAATAATGAGAAAGAGGTTATTTTAAAGACCGAATGTGAGGAATTGCATTAATATTTGTTTGTATTTAATGCCTGTAGTAATGTAATAGGAGGGATTATAACTACCTTTCAATTTCATAGCAAAAGTAAATTTAAATCGAGAGTTTTTTCACAAAATGTTGTTTATCAATTTTCAGGCAGATTAGGCTTAAAAAAATATATTTTTAATTGAAAAAGATACTTTGTTTTCATTAATTAACAATGTTTAGGTTGAGATTTTTTTTTCGTAAATACATTTGAAATAAATCTGCCAAAGAATTCACCAGAGTTTTGAAATCTCTTCATAGTGTGACTAAAAGTATGCAATATTTAGATATGGTACAAAAATTGTAGCATAGTTCTTGATATTTTTTTAAAAGGATTTATTGCTTTCTTGTCAGTGGATGCCCCTGAATCCAATCAAACTTGTCCCATCTCCTCAAACATTTCTACAAATTCAATTTCAAACCGAATATTGACAGCCGAATGCTTACTCACATATTGCATAAGTTGTTCAAAAATATTTAACTTGAAAACACCCCGCTTAGGGATCACATTTTCCGCCACACTTGCACGTGATTCCATTTTATTTTATTTGATGTTCCAACATTCAGCGCCATATGTTTGCTAGACAAACACTAACCCGGCGCAGTCAACGTAATCTTTTGAAAAACCTCTGTTATTCTTCAACTTTTGCTCTGCCTCTTGGCACTTTTGCACATCCTTGAACACATTGGATACATCCGGATGTAGGTGTATGCCAGTCAGTGTTCTATAAGTTGATGTATATAGTATATACCCGACCTTTGTCGATGTCGAGTGCTCACCGCTGGAAATTGACTCCGCCACAAGTGAAACCGAAGAGGCTCCGGGGAGATGGCAAGTCGGGGAAACCCCTTGTATTTTTCTGCAGTATTTGCATTACTAAGTCCTCTTGAATACCCACAATTTAAATGGTCAATTTGCACACGTTTGTGTGCACTTTATTACCCAGAAAAACGGCAAAACTTAAATCGTATTTAGTTATAAATGCTCTCGGACAACTTTTTGAAATTAAATCCTCTGTGTAGGTTCCTTTGTGTTATGGTTGGAGGGGCAATATAATCTGCTAGGGAAATGGAAACTAGCAGAGGGGGTTTGTCTTTTTATTAGATATGGTTGTAATTTGTGTTAAGCGGAGACTTTTGAATAAGTTGGGTGCATGTTTTTTAACAGCTGTGGATGCATACGGAGTTATAGCAAAATTCTGGATTTACAAGGGCTTTTAAAATCTCTAGAGGTATTCTTTTAGATCTCTAAAACTCTTCAAGAGACTTTCTGCATATTGTTTCTTCCAAATGTTTGCATAGCTAAAGATCGATCTAAAAAAGAACATACTTTTAGGCAGCTTTCAAAGCGCTTTCCAAATTCCAGAAGATTTGGATCTATATTCAATATAAATATTCATATATATTGCAGGATTTTGTATTCTTTAGAGATCTTTATATTTATTTCAAATTCTGCTGTTTTATGCCTGTTAAAGATAGATATAACATAGCATACTTTTGGACAGCTTTAGAAGCGATTTTCAAATTCCAGAAGTATAACTGGATTTATGTATATACAATATATATTGCATATTTTTAATTCGTTAGTGATCTTTATATTTATTTAAAATTCTTCTGTTTAGTGACTGTTTTCACACATAAAGTTACACATTAACATGGCACACTTTTAGTCTGCCAAACCAGCGATTTCCAACCTCTGCAGAGGTTTCACTAGAGACTTCCCTAGCACTTCACAAGTATTTGCCCTAGGAGTGCCTCATATTAACATACTTGGGCTAATTTCCTGCACTTAATTGGAGAGCTGTTGATGTGTTTCCTCATTTTTCTCAAGCACCCCTCGCTATTCACCCGATGGGAAAACCCCCCTCCTGGGCATTGTCTCCCATTTTCGAGGCGTGCGTGCCGCACAGTGTTCTGGGTTCTGGGGTCTGGGTCTCCGTCTCCTTCTCCTCTTCTGGTCTTTGTTTTGTTGACATTTGGCGCGCGCTTTATTTTTATGCACTTAGCACGCGACGCCGCCGTCGTCGACTAATAGAAATTCGCACATTATCGCAACGCGTCCATTGTGCCGCTGTGGCAGCAGCAGCCGCATCTGTATCTTTGGCTGTGTATCTGTATCTGTGTCTGAATCTCACCATGTGCCTGCTCTCGAACCCCCCCCCCCCGGATGATAGGTGACCGAGGGCAGCATCGCCGAGGAGGCTGGACTGCGGGTGGAGGACATCATCGTGCGCATCAATGACACGGCCGCCACGCCCCTAACCCACGACGAGGCCCACCGGCTCATCATGAGCAGCGGCAGCGTCTTTTACTTTGGCGTCTACCGGTGAGCGTTTCCTGGTCCCTAGCCTTGCTCTTGCCCCGCATCCTTGGGCCCCGGTCCTTTGTGTCCCATCCGCCGAGGACCATTTATCACGGCTGAGCGGACTAACAACCCAAGGACCTTTCATTATGCCCTTGCAGAGGATGGGTTTATTTTGTAGTAAAAGACCTTCTAGAGGCAGGCTGTGTTCTATTTTTACAATAATTATCCCAACTATGATTGAAAGAAATAATTATTTCTCGTGACGTAGCTAGCTTTTCCGCAAAGATATAAATTCTCAATTCTTTCCTGAGATTTATGACTCAAAAATAGGTTCCCCACAAAACTTAAGTATGCAATTTGGTTGGTTTTCTGGTCACAAAAGCTTCTGCCTCTGCAAGGGCATAATAAACCATGGGTCCTGGTGGCTGCTGAGCCTGCAGTTCCTTTCTCCTCACTTCCGTTCAATTCCTTTTTTTTCGGTGATTTCGCAGAGAGAACGAGGAGGACGCCTACGAGTGCCTCCAGAAGTTTCCCACCAGCGAGGGTTCGTTGACCAAGTCGCCCACGCCGCTGCTAAGGCCATCGCCGACTCCGTCACCGTCTCAACCTGCAACCCCCACGCTGCTCCAGCTGACGGAAGCCACAAATGCTGGTACTCCGGAACCGGAGACCCATGCTCCTGCTGCTGCTGATGCGCCAGCAGCTCCTGAACTGGACGCCGTTCAAGCGGTGGAAGTGAGTGTCACGCCGGCATGTCGCCCAGCCATGTCGGATGTGCATTCGGAAGACAATCGCGGGGATGTGCCAGTCGAGGCGGAAGAAGCCAAAGTCGTTGCAGGAGCCGGACAAGGACTCGGAGCAGCTCCTCCTGGTCTTTACTTGCCCGATTTGCCCGATCGTCCGTGCTCCGCGCTGTCCGAGAGGGCGGAAATTAAGCTGGTGGAGGAGGAAATTGCCGCCGTGCTGTCCGGCGAGTCGGAGGTGCTCAAGGAGCACAATGTCCTCGGGTGCGTTGCATTCCATTTCACCCGTTTCCTGCTGCTGTCCAGCTGCCTGTCCTCAGCCTGTCCCCCCCCTGAGTCCCTTTAGCTGCGTCCTTTTAACCGCTTCCACATGATAGCGTCAATTTCTATAGGATCTTCCCCAAGCCGGGCGTCTGCATGTCCAGCGACGTCCTGCGCTCGCTCAACGAGGAGGTGACCAAGACGAAGCTGGAGAAGGACAAGGAGAACCGCAAGTGGTCCACCTTCCTCCAGAGGCCCAATCGGCCGGTGCCCAAGAGCAAGCAGCAGCTGGAGGCGGAGCGCCGGGCGGCCAATGCCTACAAGGTGACAATTGTCAAGTCGGCGCCACGCGAAAAGTCGCCCATGGTGAGTGTCCTCTCCGCACTAGGGGAAAAAATCACCTCAAGTTCACTGAGCTCTCGGGTGAAGTGTTTTCTCGCAGTGTGGCTTATTTGCTGTCCGGATCAGAAGTTAATTTTCTCAATATGTGTGACAGCCGGAAGCTAAGCCGGCGCCAAAGGAAGCGACGCCACCCCAGGAGGAGGAAAAGGAGGATAAGTTGCCGGAGCCGGAGCCGGAACCAGAGCCCCAGGCCGAGAAGGAGGAGGAACCGCTGCCCACGGACAGCGAGGTGCCGAATCTGGAGCAACTGCCGGAGAGCGAGTTGCCGCCGGATGAGCAGCCGGAGAAGGGCGATGCCCCGAAGGATGAGAAGGAGGCCTCGCCGGCAAGTACCGAGGTTGGTGATGCAACCGACGTCCCGCCATCTCCTCCTTCCCCGGCAGAGCCACCCATTACTGCGCCACCCAAAACCGAGGAGGAACTGGCCCTGGAGCGGCAGCTGGCGGATGTCCAGAGGCAACTGGCAGCCCTCTCGTCGCTGCCCTCCACCATACAGTCGACCCTGGATGCGGTGACCAAGCAGCTGGCCGAACTGCTGCCCACCTTCAAGCTGCAGCAGCAGGAGAGGCGGGAGAGCCAGGAGCTACAGCAAATCGATGAAAAAACCGCCAGCGAGCCGGATGAGGATGCAGGTGCTGGAAAGAAACTATGCCCAGGTCGACAGTAATTAAATTTTTCTAATGGCGCACTTTTGCGTATGTCCTTCGTACGGCCCCTCGTGTCGTTCCACAGGCAAAGCCATATCCATTTCTGGGGCCGAGGAGGACGACCTGACCAACAGCAACCATTGCCCAGCGGGGCCATGTGAGAGTAATGAGGATAGATGCGATGCCAATGACCGGGAAGTTGCGGAAATTTCGCGCTCAACTGACGACAATCGCCTGGCCAAGGACAGCAGGGATGTGGATGTGTCCGAGGAGCAGGGCTCCAGGAAGCAGAAGGTGAGTGCCGGGCCATGGCCTTGGAGCGAAATGAAATGAAATTCCTGGCAGGGCAGTTAATGTAATTAGGCTGTCATGAGTTGGGTCTAGCAGCTTTTAATGGCATTAGAGAGCCTCCACGGTCTGTGTTCTCTGCTCTGTCCGTTCCTGTTCCCGTTCCCGGCCAGGACTCGTGCTAAACTATTTAGAGCAACAGGATTAGGCATCCTGCTTTATGGGATATGTTTCATTGTTTGACCGATGGAGCTGCAGAAAAATATTCTCACCGTCCTTTTATAGTCCTCTTTACCTGCGCAGTCTGATTTGTTTGAGGATTTGAAAGCTTATTAGAGTTTAGTGGGGGGAAAAGTAATAAACCAAGTCGGTAGTATTTATATTTTCAATCATAATACGTCTGAGAGTAAGTAATAAAGAGGGAATCGTGGTGGGGTTACATTTGAATAGAAATTAAATGCAGTAAATGCAGTCTCTTTGGTTTACAACTCTTTATGGTAAATGATTAAATTAAAGGTGACTTTATTAAGTTTACAAAGTCCCCCCAAGATATATTCTTTGCAAGAGCCAAAGCAGATGATGTACGAGTAACAAGGTGCAGTTAAGGCAGCATTAAATTAATTAATCATGGCAGACTAAGAATGATTTAGCTCAAAACTGGGTCAACGCCAAGAGGCCGAGAGAGAGGCAACAGAAGGAAAGAAAACAGTTGGAAAAGTGGCTCTATTTTGATTGAGATGGCAGAATAACTTAGTAGAAAAAATAAGAGCAGGAAATTCCTTGGCCGTAAAGTCCTCACAACTATTCGGTTGAGTTCCGGAGTCAGTTTTTATCCCGGGAAAAACCCAACCACATTATCCAGCTGCGGAGCTCGGCAGATGGACCTTCTCAGCGCGTCCGTGTCCACAAATCAAATTAACTAAAATGCCATTTGGTTTTTGTCTTTTTCTACTTGCAGCATAATGTGCGCTTCCAAACGTAGTTAGTTAGCTTTAATCGAGTTTAAATTTTGATAAATTGCCTGTGGGGCAAGTCCAAGACGCCTCAGTTCGGTTCGTTTCGTTTTGGTTCTCTAGTTCTCTGATAATATCTGAATATCTGAATATCTGAATAAAGTCCTCGCAGCAGCGGCAGGGGAAAAATGCAGAAACCAAAAGACAATTAGTAGGCACCAAGTGGAAAGTGGAAAGCACTTCAACTTTGTGTCCTGTCCTGCCCTGTCCTGTCCACTTGTCCCCCCCCCCACTAGCAACCTTCTATTCTGACTTGCCCCCCAAAAAAATCTGTGTGTGTGTGCCTTTTCCATGCCTCCATTCGCCCCCCTTCGGTATCCAGAGACACGATGTCATCGAGGAGCTCGAGGAGCATCTGGTGCGCAAGAACAATCCCCGGCGGTCGAAGCGCGCCTTTGGTCCCTTGGTCCCGTCCTCGGAGCGCCCGCTGGTCCTACCCGGCGGCCGGCGCTGGTACCGTCCCAAGGATGCCTACAACGATGAGTTCATTGCCGAGACCCTGAGCGCCCAGGCGGAGCTCATCACGGGCAGCACTCTCGGGTGGGTACTTCCTCCTCCTAGGACTCCTTCACCACCACACGGACACCTCCCCTAAACAGACTCATCCCCATTTGCGGCTAGTTGGCAATGTTTGGCCATGTTTGTCGTGGTCAAGCTCCGGCCATCGCATCTCGTCGCATCTCATGTCATCGCTCTGTCCACAGAGCAAACACCAGCACACAGAGAGAGAAAAAGGATATCAGTTTTTGAATCTGGTTTATTAAAAACAATAGCAGAGGCTGCATTTGTTTTATCAGATTTATCCCGGATTTGTAACTGAGGTAGAAGATGAATCCTGTCATTGCTTTACAAACCAATGTTGATTTTGCTCACACAACCGAAACTCTTTGAAAGATTAAAGCAATGTTCAATGGAAGCAAGGAAACATTTCAGGTGAAGGGATAAAATTTAAATTAAAGTTTAATAGTATTGCCTTTGAAGGAAAATATAAATGTGCAGCATGTTCTAGAGAAATCCAGATTAAAATAATGTTATTTGAAGCAGCTTTTTAGAGATTGATAGATTAGTTAGTAATTTACCAAGCTTGATTAGTGATTTAATGAACTTTATGGCTTTAATATTACATATAAAATTATCAGAATTAAATGATTGAAATCAGAATCCGAGATCAGACGTCCTATGTTCATTTTGAATGTTTTATATACATTTATATATATATATTATCGTATATATGTACAGGATTTGATGATACCCTGCTGCCCTGACAAGATTTTAGTGAATAATTGAGCTTTAATTTATGTGTTTAAATATTTTTTTATTGGGACCAAATCTTCAATTTAAGGAAATCATTATAACTTAAATTTAAAATTTTGCATCAATCGAATGTAAAATAAGAAAGTATGCAAATTCCGAGGTCTAATGATATACAAAAACATTTATAAAGTTATAAAGAAGTAGTTTTATCAAATCTCAAATAATTTGGCAAAAGTTAAGAGGTTGTATAACATCCAAACTACCGACAAATAACTACCTATAAACTTTACTTTTAAATTCTTTTCCATGTCCCGACACAGATTTATTTTGATATAACCAAAAAAAAAAACAAAAAACCCCCCTCTAAGTTTGGTGTGGTGGTGACGTCCCTTTTTTTTTTGTCTCTGTGCTGGCCGCAGACACTCCACCTAAAAACCATAACGTTAGCTCATCGCCCGGCATTCATTTTCTCCACTTCTTCACTTTTCCATGGAACCACTCGCACTCGACTCTTTACATCGTCCATTGCACCATAAATTTGCGCATTAGCAGCTGTCCATACGAGAGTCCCTTGCTGGGCTACGATTCCAGGTAGTGTTTGATGGAGTAGCCATAGCACCAGATGCACCCAGCACACACCCAGCACCCCCAGCACACCTGGCATATATCACCATCTAGCACTCTCATTATGATTATCGTTGGCATTACCAGAAAAAGGGACTGCGACTGGGAATGGGACTGGATGCCATTGTGCACAGTGCCACACAGTGATTCGCAGGCTCCCTCTATCTTGTATGTCTGTGCTGTTCCATATCCTGTCATACGGCCTGCAGTTGATTTGACTTTTCGTCCTGCGTTCCGCTTGAGTTCTTTATGCATGCTGCACCTTTGAGTTCGCCTCCGCCTCCGCCTCCGCCTCCTGTGACCTCTGGATCATCTCTTTTTCTCCTTTGCCTTTCGCTCTCTGATTTTCATTGTAGATTGCATTTTGGAATCGTTTGTTCAATGGCGAGCATATAACACGCCAGCGCTTCAGGTAAGGTTATCCCTGCCTTTCCCGACTCTTTAATGAGGCTAACAACTTGGCTTTGCTCTTTGCTATGCTCTGTGTGTGCGTGTGTGTGTTTGCCCGCCCTTGTCTTGTACTTAACCAATGGGGGGAAAATGCGGAAAAACCGGACAACGCTGCGATTCCTACTTGGATTTCCCTCGGCCAGGGAGCTGCAGGGCCTCGGCCAGTGCCTGACCATGCAAAAGTAAGTTGTCACATTGGACTTTCAATGCTTTCTTGTGCTATGCATGCTCCCTCCAGCCCCCTCATCCGCATCCATGCCCCAACTACTCGGTTCATTGCATGCATACACGTTGGGAGTTGTCGTCGCCGGTACCCCCGGGAGTGCTGCATTCCCCAGTGCTTGCTCCCAGTTGCAATTCCAATTTAACGCTGGCACTCGCCATTCTCCGCTCTCTGTTCTCCGTTCTCCGTTCCACCGGCAGGGTCAACTTCATGAAGTACCAGAAGCCGGAGCGCAAAATCGATCTGAATCGCAGCGAGGTGTACAAGTATCTCAATCCGCATCTGGACAGGGCGCCCGTGCGTGGCATCGAGGTGCGTGCCCCGCTGGTGGCCGCCGAGTCTGATATTCGCCAGTCACTGCAGTCGTAGGAATGAGGAACGAGCATCTCCAGAACCAGCACCAGAACCTCCCTCCGAATGCCACAACACAAGCCAATCTTATGGATGCACACTGAGAAACCAGGAATCACAGGCGGCAGGAAGTGTCCACATAAAGCAGAGATTCATTGTGTTTGAATGTGAATAAAATACAAGTTATGGTTTTTTTTTAATGAAATATTGCTTGCATTAAACACCTAAACTACATTAAACATGTATTAGAACAAGTTTTTATAGAAAAGTATTTCATACGAAAGTATTTCACTAAATATTTCTTCTGTGCATTGTTTGCAAAGGGTCTTAAGCAAATAAATGGTGATTGTACTTTAGGAGAGTTACACTTGTTCAGCGCTGCGTTGCCATATTTATTTAAATTATAAAAAGAACCCCGAGAAAAGAGAGGGAGAGCTTATTTGTAGACCATTCTAGATTTTCTGCTAACTCAAACCCCATGAATCTCTGCTCAGAAGATGTGCAAAAACACTTTTCTGTTAAATATATATCCGGTCTTATGTTAAGAAAGCTTCAGCTTGTTGCGGGCCTTGATTAGCTTCAGTTTGAAGCCGGGGTATTCAAATAAATTCCCAAGTTGTTTGTTATCCATCCACTGCACCCATTCGCAGCCCGATTATCGCTGCGAGGATATTCAGAGAGAGAGCTCAACAAATAAATAAAACCAGAAGCCATAGCCATTGTCGGGCGAGGAGAGGAGTCCGCGTCCACGTCCGCCGCCTCCGCCTAATGCGATATTACATAATTTGTGTGCAACAAGGCGTATGTGTAATGTGTCGTGCATTTCTGTGGCATATCCTCAGGCGCCCTCGTCTGCGCTGCCTTTCTGTTGCAATTTTCTTTGCACGCTCCGTGCTCCGTGCTCCTTGCTCCTTGCTCCTCGCTCCTCGCTCCTCGCTCCCTGTGTGTGCGTGCGTGTTTGCATATACTTGTGTGTCTGCTTTGTGGGTGACAAGCTCTTCGAATTTGCATTTATTAAGGCAAATGAATTGGTTCAAGAGCCGGGGGAGTGGGACAACAAAACAAAAAAAAATGGCAAATGACATGGCAAAATGGCACCACCACAATAAACCCGTATTTAGTTATGGCACAAACAGGGCGCTGTGAAATCAAAATTGTCGTCACGTTATGATGAAACCCGGAACGAGACGAGCGGAAGCGATGCGCACATTTCACTTGTCCCGCACTCACACACTCACACACTCAGCACCCGGAATGATGGGTCGCTTTTTTGTGCTGCTTGATTCGACGGGTAATAAAAACGCGCCAACTTAATGCACGGAATATATGGACGACTTCGCGACGTACGACGTTCGTCAAGGATCGGCCAGATTTTTGCGGGAACTGCGACGTGCAGTGCTGGCGAGCTCTCGTCCTGGACTGTCACAGGCGAGTTCGTGTTATCACTGCACTGGCGGCGCGCCGTGTTGGGTTCACGGGCTGCGCTTCGAGTGGCTTTCGCTTTGAGTCGAGTGGAGTCCTACGGTTCCTTGGGACAGCTTTTGCGGAGCGCAGCTTTCGAGCGTGTTTCTGCGCCGAGCTTTGAGTCAAAGTGGTTGCCTCGGGGGCACGGGCACGAATCGTCGCGGATTGGGGCAGGACTGGGCGCGGGGCAGGTCAGGACCGCTGGTCGGGTGGTCGGGTGGTCGGGCCAAGGTGCAAATGGCGGAATGTCGGAAATAAAATTAAGATTTGCTCAACTTGTTGGCTAAAAGTTTGACTCGGCTAATTTGTATGCTTAATTGCCAAGCGGCACCATTTACACTAAGCTACGCGTCACGCTTTGAAGTCGCTAATTCGATTGGAATGGTTTTAAAGGGCTTAAGCGAAGGGTTTACTCCGGAATAATCAATTTTAATTGGAAAACATTAGAAATGTGGTTAGTTGGCATCGTGATGGTATTCAATCCTATAAAGCGATAAATAATATCTATATTACTTATTCCTTTGTAAAGCATTTATAGGGAGAGTCTTATTTTATTCTGGGTTCTCATACTGCGTAGTCTAAAAAATATTAATTTTCTTTTTCTTTGTTGTTCTTCCAAAATAGTTGTTTTTTGTTGTAGGCAAAATCAAGGCTTCAATCTTCACATTATTAGTAAAAATTCATCGATTTCTGGACTATATGCACCAGGCGCACAGAAGCAACAGAAAGATCTATTAAAAACTGTTATACTTTTTCCTCCCAGTCGCCCAGTGATGCTCGTTTAGCTAGATAGCACTATTGGGACAAAACCTCATCTCAATTGAGAGCGGAGATGCTCATCAAGCAAGTTTCCATCGCAACGTAAAATCGCATCTTACTTGCTGGCAGCGATGCTCATTTAGCTATATTCCACTCTTTAGAAAAATGTCACCCTACTTTCTACCAGAGATTCGAAAAAACCTTAAAAACGAATGTACAATATTAATAATAAGAGTTATATGTAAAATTTAAGCATTAAATATTAGATTTGTGTTTTTTTATTGTTTTTGTATGCATGTGGTCTTCATATTTCTCAAGTTTGCTGATTTTACCATTCGTAAAATTAACAGAAAATGACAAATGTATCATGTGTTTGTGTAATTATTTAAGATTACGAATAGTGAATTGATCAGCGTGTGTTTGACAGCAGAGATTGCCGTCACAAAGTGAATGGAGGTGGACATATGTAGATGATCCTGGTTCTGGCCCAGCTTAAGCACGCTCGCCACGGATGCGGCGCGCCAGCTGAATGTCCTTGGGCGTAATGGTGACGCGCTTGGCGTGGATAACGACCAGATAGGCCTCGGAAGCCTCCTGAAGGACCCCGATGGCGGCCGACTGGAAACGCAAGTCGGTCTTGAAATCCTCGGCGATTTCACGCACCAAGCGCTGGAAGGGCAGCTTGCGGATGAGCAATTCGGTCGATTTTTGATAAGGACGGATCTCGCGCAGAGCGACAGTTCCGGGACGATAACGATGGGGCTTCCTTACACCGCCAGCTGATGGGGCGGACTTACGAGCAGCTTTGGTAGTCAGCTGCTTGCGAGGAGCCTTTCCTCCAGTAGATTTACGAGCGGTCTGCTTTGTAGGGGTCATCTTTGCTTAGTTCAAACGATTAATTGGAACAACAATTATTTTTCCTTTAAAATTCTTTTCAATGACGTAGAGCAGTGTTGCCAACTGATAATAATAGATACGTGACATTATTCTCCACCCTGTAAGAAAAGCAAGGTCCAACTGGATTTTTGTAATTTTATTTGAATTTGAATAAACAATACTAGACAACAACTACTTAGAGGTAAGTACAAGTTCATACATACAAGTTACATAAAAATAGTTTAGGTTTAGGCTCTCAGCTGCGCTCCGCCGATCCGAACGAATATAATCTTTGAAACGTACTATATGTGTATGTATTTATGTATGCAGTACATGCGGTGTATAATATAGAGTCATGTATAAGTACAATGTGTGTTTTTTTGTGGGTTCATTTGTGTTTTTGTTTGTTTTCAAATACAAAGAAGGCAAAATTACAGCGGCTACTCCGCCCTGCGGAGCGATCCCTTTAGAAGGGAGACCTGACCCCCGAGGTCGAAGGGCTTACAACGATTTGTTATAAACAATTGTTCGTTTGCTTGGATTTCTCTCCAATTAGATCTAGAGGGGGAGTTTTAAGTTTTAAGTTTGTTGTTCTTTGTTTTAGTTTTTTTTTTGTGTGTTTGACACTAATTATCACTACGCCAGTTTGAAGCTAAACGGTTTCGAAAGTTCCTTCTAGTTCTCCACGTTTCTGTGGATTGCTTCGATTTTGTTGGGGACTAATCCGAGTTTATAATAAGTAGTTTGTGTTTATGCAAATGCAATTATTGCTAATAATACATGCGAAATTCCAACTAAATAATTAATTTGTATTTGTTGGTTTCTTCGTTTGTGTGTTGTGTGTGCTTGTGATACTGGCTCCTCCTTCTGCTGCGGATGGATGGATGTTTAAACCATCCTGATTAGTCTGAGGTAACGCTTTCAAATTGGATTAACTGACTGGGCAAAGTTGGCGCCTTGCCCTCAAAATATCCTTTGTTCTCTCTGCTCTCCCTCTCCGCCTCACGTTAATAATCTAATAAGTATGTCTCTTGATTTCAGTTACAATTTAGGTACACGTTTCCCCTGCGAACACGCTTCATCTTCCGTCCCAGAATCACAAAAGTGCGGACCCCGCATATAGCATACATATATCATGATATACAAATATGGCAACGGGTGGTGGTGGTGGTTTCAGGTTTCAGGTGTGTGGCGGCTTGTCTCTATATACTAATTGCAGGTAGTTCGTTAACGCGTTTACACCAGAATTTCGCAACAAATGATTCGCATTTGTAATTGCCTTTATAATTAGCTATAGTTTTGTGTTCTTGTTTCGGTTTCTGTTTTTTGTTTCTCTGTGGCCAGCGTAAAACGTGGCTTGGCATTAATACTTTCAATCTAAAACTAATTAAGTGTCGCCAGATCCCATCCGCTAGGCTGTGGATCCCTTGGGTCAGTGCCTCCTAGGCGGGTAGATTGGTTTGTTCGTAGAAATCGGGCTCATCCTCCGTCTTCTTGGCCTCGCTGCCATCCAACTGCAAGATAATTTAATGTATTAAAATCTTTATTGCTAATTTATAGCTTTAATATCCTACCGCTTGCAGCTCCTCTGGTTTGTAGAGAGCGCTCAACTGCATGCGTATGGGCACCATCATGATCAGGAAGAAGGGGAAGGCCAGCGAGAACCTGGATGATTTCACGGTCCACAAGAGGACCAGGCATAGCACCTGTATGGTGGTGAACAGGTGCAGTTTCCAGGGACGCACCCGCTTCACATATGGCGTGGGGGGATAGTGCTTCACCGGCATGAAGTACAAACGGATTCTGTAAACGGAAAGATTTTATAAATTCATTCTTAAGATACGAAATCCATCCCAACTCACCGCTCAAAGAACTGCACTCCGCTCATGGAGGCCACGCCCATGTAGAGGAAGACTCCAAAGAGCACGGCCATGGGTATGAGTCGCAGGAGTGGAGCCATCAGCACCGACAGGCCAATCATCAGGCACACAAAGAAGCCCGACAGGCGCTGCTCCTTCACATCAACGATCCTGGGCGACTCGCCGGGAGCGTGGGTGCTGTTCGATTTGAAAATAAATCAAATTAATAAGATTTCCTAGATATAGTTAACCCTCAAAATGTACTCACCGCGACATAATGGTCACCGAGGAGACATGCGTCACCGATCTCACAGTGGCGGCACAGTGCCACGGCATTCCAAAGAGACCGCAGGCGGCGTTGAGCAGGCACAGCAGCACAATGTCCCAGTGCAGGCCGGAGCCCTTCTTCAGACCCCTGTCCGGCTTGTCCACAATCAGCTCCGATATCTGGGACTCCATGAAGATGAGGATATAGACGAGCAGGGCAGGCACCACGCAGGCAAACGGAATCCACGTCGAGGTGGCATTGAAGCCAATGTACCAGCCACGCTTGGAGGGATCGCTGGGCGACAGGCCCTCCGGCACCACCAGCTTCTCCGTGTACACAGCAGGCACCAGGTAGTCCACCAGCACGAAAATGGCAATGGAGATGGGCACACCAAAGTCCCCAAGGGCACGGCGGGCATTGCGGCCCAGAAAGTGCGAGTTGCGGAAGAGCTTCAGGTAGTAGGCCACCACAAATGTGGCCAGCGTGAGGATGGTGCAGAAGAGGGCGGTGTTCGGCTGATTCTTGGGCAGCGGCGGCGGTCCCATCGGCATCGCTGTGGTGGAGATGTTCAGTGCTCCCCCGGTGATGTTGGCCATCACTGGAGACTGGGTCACGTTGAAGAGACTTCCGTTGGCCGCATGATCGTGGGCAACCAGCGTTGGCGGCGGCAGGTTGTAGTCGGACAGCAGGGGATTCTCGTTATAGATCGAGACCAGCTTCATCATCGTTTCCACAATGTAAATCAGCGTGATCAGGGCCGAGAAGATCTCCTGGGTGAACCGCGTGAGCAGGCGCACATAGACGCTGCCCTCGAAGGCGGAGACACACAGGGCGATGACTATCAGCCAGATTCCCACGTACACGCGCAGTGACAGAAAGTCAAAGTTGTTCTTGGTGCAGAAAACCATGAGGGCTTCGTCGAACAGTAGGAGCGGACCGGTGGTGCCAATGATCACCAGGGGCTGGCAGGAGAGACAGTGGAAGATGATGCCCACCAGGGAGCAAGAGATCAGCGTCTCCGAGATGCCGATCCAGGCATTTGTCTTGGCGGAAACGAGACCTCCGAAAGTGATGGCGGTCGAGAGGCAGGCAAAGTACATGAAGATGGTGGCCGCCAGGGTTTCCGTGTTCAGGCCGTCCAGGATGTCGCTCTTGTACATGGGCATGCGGCGCTTCAGGTCGTTCCTTAGACCGCCCCACAGGCGGTGGGTCTTCTCCAGCGGACTGGGACGCTTCTTACGCTTGCCATCATCGTCATCGGAGCCACCGTCGCCACCGCCGCCGCCACCGTCTCCTCCTAGGCCGCCCGTAATGGCGCCCAGGGATTGCTTCTCCAGCAGCGCCTTCTCCTCGTCCTTGCCGATCTTAATCATCTCACTGTCCCGCTTCACCTGCAGCGCCTTGATCTTGCGGGTACGGATCCAATCCTTCTTGGCCTTCAGCTCCTCGAAGGGCAGCAGATCGTGACGATCCCAGTTGCCGGGCGGCAGCACAATGGAGTCGTCCAGGAACTCATTGATGGCCGACAGCAGGTCCTTGCGATCGTCGGCCTTGTAGGCAATGGCATGAAAGTGCTCGTTGGCCATCAGCGTGGAGATGGAGCGACCCACCTCATGGTAGTCCAGATCAAAGTTGCGGGGTCCCAGCAGCACGAACATGAAACGCACCGGAACCGGAACCTCGGTCAAAGTGGGCATGAGAACGCCCTCCGACAAGCGAACAAAGGCAATCGTTGGCTGCTCCAGGAACTCCACGGCACCGACCTAGAAGGTCAAGGAAAATGAAAATTCAGAATAAGTTTAGCTGATAAATTATATAAAGTATATTCAACCTACCAAGACAGTGGTGGCTTCGGCTCCCGCCGGAATCCTCTTGAGGATCGTGTCATTCTGCAGCTTCTTGAGATCCTCCTGCGACGAGGAGTACAGGTCGTCCTTCATGTCGATCTTCAGCTCGTTGCTGCGCTTGCTGCCTCCAATCTCATTGGCCGGCATGATCTTGATCTTCTTGTCATCGGTGCCGCCGGACAGGTTCTGTGAATCACACAAATGAAATGTCAGTAAGGGAACTCTGAAAGATATCTCTAGTTTCCGGGGAACATCAAGCGAGCTCTACATGCAGAAGCTGGTGCCAAAAACACATAACACAGAGTATATATAATATATCGTTGATCATGCATTTCAACAAGTGCGTTTCTAGGACAGCTGAAGGTTTAGTTTTAGGGGGTAGAGAGAGTAGAGTACTTAGAACAACACAATCACAATCACAATTGAGAACTTGCCAATCGTGGAGGTGGAGGTGGAGAGAGCACACATAAAAACAGTGGTTCTAAGGGGGAAGAGGGGCTACGGTACGTGGCTAACGTGGTGGGGCTAAAAAGAAACATCGCGGCGAGTTCTATAAGCGCATTTCGGCGGCTTTTCAGGACTCCTTCTAAACTTGGTTCTTTGGGGGTTTCCAGGGAATGAAGTCTGTGACATCAATGGTTTAAGATTGAGTGAAAAATTAAGAGGGCTAAGCTGAATTTGTCTCAAGTTGTTCACAAAAACTCCTTAATATTTGATGCTTTTTTAAGTACATTATAAATATAAAGTTTTAAAAATAATGGGGTTTTATTACTCATTTGTTAAGTCCTTGAACAATTTTAGTAGGAAATTCTAATCAAGCCAACAAATATCCTGTTTAGACTTTATTGTCCCTGCTCCTTATATGATATTTAAAAAATAAATTTACATTATTTAAAACCCAGCTTTCTAAGCTTAAAAAATAACCCTAAGCTACGCTTGGGATTTATTCCCCTCTCTTCGCAGCCGTCATCAATTTCATTCCCCGATCCCCACCCAGCTTAGAAGGAGTTCTAGAGGAGAAGGAGTTCTTTTTTGGGGGATTCTTTGCTAGCTCATTACACCCAGGTAGGACATCGTGGAGTGGCGCCGGTGATCGATGGCCGCCGCGGCCGCTGTTGTGGTGGCGGTGGCCACGTTCAGCATCGCCGCCGTTGGCGGGGCACTGGACGTGACGCAGATGCTCCGCCTGGCCTTGGCCAGGTTTCGGGGTGCCTGCTGCTGGAACTGCTGGTGCTGCGAGGACCCATCCGCGCCCATCCATAGAAACTTTATTTCACAGTTTTTTTCCGAGTGCAAAAAGTATTTTCGTGTGTGTTTGTGTTTTGCGAAATAAATCAAAAGAAATTCAAGAGATACACAAACGATTGGACAAAGCCAAGCTTTATAAGTTAACTGGACGATCATGGCTATATACAATTTGGCTGTTCTTTACCGATTTTGGAATAAGTTGCTGTTGTTGTTGTTGTTGTTGATACGATATATTGGATGTTGTAGTTATTGTTGTTGATGATGTTGGTGTGCGATAGTTGTGAGTCAAATGAGTTTATATTTAAGGCGGAAATAGACAAGAGAATAATGACCACGATCATGGGGATTAACAAACTTTTGTCACACTTTTCACTGAAAGCCAATTATTTATAGCGAACAGGCACGATAAAGTCGATAATTAAATATGTTAAATGGTTCTATGACTGGTATTAGTATGAGGGGCACAAAAGTGTCAGCGAATGGAGCAGATGAGAGCTGTGAAAGTGGTCAAGTTTTGGGATGAGGATCTCACCTGCAGGCTGGTGTAGCTGTTGTACTTCCGCTTGGTGAAGGGCAGCACACCCTGGTGCTCGTTCACATGGCGATGACGGAGCAGCAGCGACCGCATCACCGAGGGCTTGTCATTGATGTCAATCAGGTCCTCGATCACCATCTGCAGGGGGTTAAAGCAAAGGTTTTAATTTAGATTCAAGGCTCTAGGAGAACTTCAAACTCCTTGAAAACATCAGCAACTACAAGCGAGTCCTTACCTGTTCCACAACACGATAGGCCACGGCGGGCAGATCCTTCTCGTTGAGGTCGAGCAGCACCACGCCCGTCTCCAGGCAGCGACGCAAGTTGAGCAGCGAGTGGAAGGACAGGGAGGCCACATGGGGCTTGCCCCAGCGATCGGAGCCCTCTTCCACATCCTCCTCATACTTGATCCAACGCGCCGTCTCCTTCCACTCGCGATCCTCGCCCACTCCAGTGAGCTCGTCCAGTTGCACAAAGATCTAAGGAGGGGAAATGGTACACATTAATAAAAGTAAATAATATTTAAATCTTTAACAAACCTCATGGGGACTATGGTCCACCTCGGGCTTCTTGTTGGTAAACGGCGAAATTGTTATCTGGGGCAGCTCCCTTAGCTTGATCGACGAGTGATGGATCTTGTGGCGCCGCAGGGCCCTTGGATCGTCCGAACGATGTGATCTCAGCTCATTGAGATCAGCCTCCTAAAGTGGAAAAAGAAAAGTATTAATTACAGCACTCCATTCAATATAGAAACTATTCTATTTGGGCTAAGGGCACGGCCTAGGATAAGATGGTCAACCTGTTTAGCCGGCATTTGGCCATTTGTCTACAGGTGGAGAGTCCGTGTGTGTTTGCGGTTTTTAACAATGAAAGTTGGAGAGACACAAATAGCAGGTTTGATTAGAGATGAACTCAACTACACGTTAAGGTGGGTTAATTGGGTTCTAGGATTTCATTGGGGTTGAAGTTGAGGGAAAAGGAGAATTCATTGATCGGGAGTGTGCTAAGGGGGCCCTACCTCCAATGCCGTGTCCTCAGGCTGCACAGAGATGCGACGCGCACCTGCATCACCGTTTTCCTCGAGGGTCTTTTTGGGTTCCACGCTGTCCTGATGTGAGAATTTACGCTGTCTATAATACTGATGGCGGCTGGCAGGGGGAAAAATATTAGAATAAGTAAGTAATATTTAAATTTAAGTATCGCTACGTATACGCAATGTGACAATATATATTACGCATACGTCTCGTTGCCAAGAGCATTGCATAACTCATAAGCAAAACTGTGTACTACCTTTCTTTTCGTATTTATTTATGCAAATTTAAATACCTTCTTCGGCGTTTGCGTTCGTGCGATTGGTCCGTTGGCTGGTCATCATAACTCAAACTTGGCGGGGTGACAACGATCTTCTTCTTGCCCCCAAACTGGACGTGCTTCTCGTCCACCGAGTTGTCCGAGTGATCGCCGTGGCCGGCTCTCTCGGAGACTAGCGGAAAGTCCTCGGGGATGTCATCGTAGTTCTGGGCATTGTTCAAGGGCTCCGTTTGGCTCTCGTACTCCGAGTCCTCCTCGATGTTCAGATCGTTTGTGCGGACTGAAAACAGTACATTAAATAGTTGAACATAGATATTAAATTATTCAATAAACCCACTGCTATTCTTCTTTCTAGATCCAATCGGCTGCTGGCTGTTGTCCTGGAAGGTGGTCACATCGAATTTGTCCTTGCGTGCACTGTTGCCGGCAAAGACCTTTTCCATTTCCGAGTCCAGCAGCACTTCGTCGGGATCCTCATTGCCGGACTAAAGGGGGGGAAAGAAAGAAAAACAAAACTGATTGAGAGATATTCGTACAAATTGTCGTTACTCAATTGTTTTCATGCGTTTTGGTCACGTTGTGCATGAGTCAAGTCGGCGCAAATACTTTTCAATTAAGAATCTATAGGAAAAACAAAGTCAGACGAGTCACATGACTTGCGCAGCATTATTGTTCGTCGTCACGAGTCTCAGTTGTCTTTCGACATCTTGACGATCTCGGAATAAAAAAAACAAACAAATAAACAAATAAACAAAAGGGGGAAACTGCAGACATTAATCATCTACCAGCGGGTGCGAACGTCACGCATTAAGAAGCCACAAGAAGATACAGAAAAATAACTTGATCAGCCTTCGGGGGGATGAGACTCGAACTGGATTCACTGGGCGTTGTTCGTAATTGGTTTTAATCGATCTCAATTGATTTTCATAGTGACGAAGGCATTGATTGCGCACTCCGCTCAATCATCATAATTATTAGCATCATCTGGCGAAACTATTTCTTTGGCCGAACCAGAAGCAAGTAAACTTAATTATTTTCAATTGTACACTGGCTATCAGATTACAAATATGAATATGAATTTGTTTATTGAAAATCACTGAGAAGGTTGCAGGGAATTCAATTTGTTGAGAACATTTCTTACATTTTGTGAAGGGTTATGTTACATTTTTACCTCATTCACATATAAATTCTAGTACTTCACAATTCCTGCTACAGTTTTTCCACAATCAACAAGTTTTATAATTTTTTATAATTTTCATTCTCTTCCTACTCAAATCATAAATAAATTATAATGTCAGGGAAAATCCATCTGCCTGGAAAATTCGAGTCCTGCTGGTGTTTTCGTTCACACCCTTCATAATGAACACCTCAAAGTCAGTCAACATATTTTCCCAGGTATTTTCATTTTCAGCTTTAACGACACGTCTTCGGGTGCTCGGTTGATTGTGTGTGTGTTTTCCCGGTTGTTTGCTACGTCAACATGGAAATTATCGTATGCTTAGACGCTGTACATAAATGCAAATGGAATTAACTAAATGCGATTTCCCTCTGCTTCGGCCCCCCGAAGGACAACAACTTTCCGGTCAGGTCTGCAGCTGTTGAATATTTAAGGCCACCTTTAATAGGGGAAAGAGAGTATCCTTGACAATTACATTCACTTCCTGATAAGCTGGGGGCTGATAAGGGAGGGAAAACAAAAGGCAAACAAACACACTGGGTTTCAGTTTGAGTTTATAAATAGAAAAATTTAATAACGCTGAGAGCCTGCACGTGGGAACGTCAATGTGTCCAGCAGGAAACAAGAAAGAGCGTTGCTGTTGGGTGACACGACTATGAGGTACCCTGGGAACTGTCATGAAATGTATTGGATATTATGTAATTGTAATTAAAACCGTATGCTAGATTTTTTAAATATTCCCACAAAGATCTCATAGTTGGCAATAATTTTATAGTTTTATTTTTACATTGTCACAACTTCCCCACAAATACCCAGCACATAAACCCAACTGAAGGGAAGACCAATGACCAGGTGTCTCTGTGTGACCCCAGTGTGTGTTGGCCTAGGTGGTGGTGAGTGGGCGGTGGCTATGGGTGGCTTTTGCATGTGATAAGCCAAAGCGTAACGCGCCGCCACGTTACGTTAATTAATCGATAAACACCAAGTTCTACGCGTAGTATCATAATGACGTGGCTATTAATGATGCCGCCGTCGCTCATCATGAAGTTAATGGCATTGCTGATTTACAGATACGACAAAAGCAGTAAAAGTATTTTGTCATAGGGCCATTAGCTTGATGCCCATCATAATGTGGAATAATACCTGAAAAATCAACCAAAAAACAAGGAAAATACCGCCCACTCCTCAGGTAAAAATGTTCTAAAACAGCGTCGCACTTTATGCAGCATGTCAGCGGCGCTTATCGAAATAATCGATGCTTTGTTCAGCCCCCTTTACGCCTCTTGGCCACGCCCACTCTTTTCATATTCCCCGCCTCCTCAAAGCTGTCTGAACTGTCAATTTCCGTTGTTGTTGTTTGCCCAACGTTCCAAAAGCGAGCCAAATGAATATGCACGGGTCACAGCCCAAATGCACACAGTGGTTAGCCAACGAAATAGAAGCCCAAATGAGATCATTCGGGGGAAAACGCGGGGGAAAATTCGGGGGAAAATAATGATGAAAAATATGTTTATATAAACTTATTGTTATGCGGTTTCAAAGCTGATAGTTGGAATGTATTTGTTACTATTTCATAAGCACGAATTGTGTAGAAATTAACTGCATAAAAAAGGCTAGTCTTAGCATGTGATAAATATTTTAAATCATAGTTCAAAAAAGTTCTTCTTTCATGTTAATAAAATTATCCTTAGTTTTCAAGGTTGCGTAATATTTTGTACAATTTGACTGTTGAAAAATTATAAGAAAATTAGTCATATAAAATGAATAACTAGTTTATTTGTTATTAATTTACTACCACGAATTGTGTAGAAATGAACTTCATAAAAGAAGCCAGTCTTAGGATATGATAAATATTTTGAATCATAGTTCAAAGGACTTCCTCCTTTATATTAATTAAATTTTTCATAGTTCCCTAGGTGGCTTAATATTGCTTACAATTTTACTGTGGAAAAATTATAAGAAAATTGGTCATATAAAATGTATAACTAGTTTACCCATAGAGCTACTCACTTTGAGCTCTGCATGAAAATCACCACTTTACCCATTCTAAATGAAATCACACTCAGTTTGCCTAACATATTCCAGACTCTAGAAAAATATTATTCCATTTCAGATATTTCAGATTTTCTTTGAACCTCTCAAGCATTTGTGGCTGCACCTATTCGAGTGGCAGTCGTTGTGTGCCACAGTCAGGCCACAAGTTCAGTTCACTCATAAAACCGGGCGTGCATGTAACCAGCTCACAGCTCACAGCTCACAGCTCACAGCTCTCTTGGCCACCATCTGTCCCATTCCTGCAACTTCTGAGATGCCTCTACCCACCCGTCTCCAAGTTGGGCCAACAATAAGTCGCGCTGAGTTCGTTGAAGAGTGTTTCTGATGTGATTTGACATCAAGAAATGCAAGTGAGCGGCGGCACGTGACTTATGTACGAGTCATAAGCGAGTTAGAGTCTCGGGTGTTTGTGGCCTAAACAACTTTTTCGGGGGGTTTCCAACTTGCCAAATTGAATCAAATTGCGGCTAAAGCGAAACTTGTTAAGATTTTGCGTCAACTGCTGGTTGTCGCAGTTACAGGCACAGCCACTGCGCCGCTGTCGGAGTGAATAACTTTTTGCACTGCGGATTAAAAGTTTGTCTTCTGGGATATATATCGCGTAACTTTGTATTTATTGGAAAACTGTTTGAGTTGCCAACAAAAAAAAAAGGGAAAGAAGAGAAAAATGATGGAACGAGCATGTGGGAAAAAGTGAGGTGAAAGCAAGAGATTGCCAAAGTTCGGAGGGTCTTAAAAAATATAGAAAAAAATCCAAGCTGGGCACTTGAAAAGTTATTTAAATCCTGCCAAAAATTAATATTTGGTTCCTTAGGATATAAAAAAGGTTTTCTTAGTCGACTTGGTGTATACATTATCTAATATTTTAATGGATTACTCCAATTACAGACTCTTTTTTGAGCTCAGCTCCCAAAGAGTGGTCATAACTAACAAACTCATGTTTGTAAGTGGTTTTTTGTTTCTGAGCAAAAAACATCGAAACCGTTTAGCTTTACACTTAACTTGTGACTTTGAGTTGGATATATTTATGCATGTTATGTACATAAAACTTTTTATTTGTTTGCAGCTGTCGAATTTTTCCATGGTCCGTGCATAATTTGGTTGCTTTGCGCTGCCCCGCAACGCAGTTGCTCCTCGTTTTTTGTACTTTACTTTATTTTGTGTTGTTTGTTTGCACAAATTAACGATGCTTCTATAACGCTTTTGTCCGACTGCCACAGCGCGCTGGTGTGCGTTGGTGCGGCGGGTGTATCTGTGTTAATTTAATGTGAATTCCGCAGCGGAAATGCTCGCACAAGCAGACTGACAACCGGGGCGGGCGGAAGAAGTGTCAGAGGAAAAAGGGCAGCTAAGGAAAAGCGGAAAATGCGGCGACAGGCGGCAGGAGGGACAGGAGGTCAGAGAGACGTACACGTGCGAAAGGTTAAACTGGTCATTGTGCGGAGGCAAAGGCACAGGAGGCGTTAAAGCGTCTCGTAAACGCAATCTAGTGATGGGAAATCATGCTGACAGCGCTCCTCATCCGACATTCTATACGTCTATATATCTGTATATATCTGCCCCTCTGATATATCCACTCGCACAATGGAAAAGCGTTGCATACTTCAAGGTCAGCGGGCGGGTTTGTGGATATTATTGGGGGTTTGTGGGGTTTGTGGGTCTGCAATAAATAGTTGAGGCCTCCTCCATTTATTATCCTGCGGCCCGGAACTGAATAGAAAATATTCCTGCTAATCCAAAGGGTGTTTTATGGGAATTTCCCTCTAATCGGTTTTCCTTATAACCTGAACTTTTTAATGGCTTTGCAGCTGTTGCTGGGAAATCTAAAACACTTAATAGAAATCCTTTCACTTAATGAATATAGGGAAACTATAACGATATGGTAATCTGGTAAGCGCTAGGGTGTTTTACAGGTTAATTTATTAACTTTTTAAAGTAATTTTATTACAATTTCGTATTTAAGTTTCTTATAATTATTATATTTGAAAGTTTAAGGCTTTAAGTTAAAAAAGGTAATAAAAATATGCATGTTAATAATGAAATAGAATAAGAGTGATTTACTGCGGCCACATTGATGGAAGCTTTAAACATTTTTAGCAACCATAAAACTTGAGGAGGTGATTTAATGGACTTTGTAAATAATTTTAAACTTTATTATCCGCTTTAAATATTTTAGGTAAAAAGGGGGAGAGCTTAAAGACTTGAATAAGAAATTTGATGTAAATAAATTCCTGAAGATAATAGGGTTAGTTTAAAGTTATGCAACTCTACCTCCAGGAATTTACTTATAATATATAACAGCATTTTATACAAATTCCCTATTTATTTGTTTTCCTGTAAGGACTAAAAACCTGAACAAAATACAGCTAATTTAAGCGAAAACTTTCATTGAACTCAACTTGGCACCCCACAAACTTTGACGCCTTGAGAGAAAACTTACTCAAAGTGAAAACACTCTGTCTACAGGTTTGTGTGTGTCTTGGCATCAATAATGCATCAACTGTTAAATAATTCAAAACGTTTTTATAATGCCGACAAATTGGAAACACGAAACCGCACAAATCCCATTCAGGCAGTCAATTCGGTCGTTCATCAATCCGGCAAACCGAAATGAAACTCGGTTATTATTAGAGGAGCCAACGCACCTTTCCTTCTGCTCGTAATTTTTAAGATGCCACACGAAAAGGCACACAACACCTTGTGGCAGCAGTCAGGTATATTTTTATATGTAGGTAAATATATCCCTGTGACCGCAGACACACGTGTGTGTGCGACTCCTGTCGCTTTGGGGCAACATTTCGGTAAAATTTCGGCATTTTTCACTGCCTGCGAGCCGTTTTATTGCCCCAAAAAGTAGGCAACAACCAAAACGAATTTCCTCTTGAAAATTTGGGTATATTTCTGGCTCACACACACACAGCAAACAAAAAGGCCAACTCACTTGTTGTGCCCAGCTGCCAACGGCAAATATCTTATAATTTTATAAAAGAAAATGAAAAATATAATAATTTGTTAGAGTGTGTGTGTGTGTTTGGGTCGCTTTTGAACCGAAAAATGTTCAAGGTTGTGTGCTCTTGAAAAGTTTTTTGCCCGAGTTTTTGATTAATGTTAAAGATCAAACACAGTCTGAACTATGTAAGTTATAGACGATTACCTGGGGCACTTGTGAAGTTCTAGGCTGAATTTTTATAAATCTCAATCACTTTAGTTTCGTAATAGTTTTAATTGTATGTTTTTTTTTTGTCGAACTTTCTGCCTGTTGCACTTTGACCCACGTTTGGACTTTTCGTTTTGTTATTGTCACACGGCGCAGGGAGCCCGCGTTCCTTGCTGCGGAAAGGCTGCCCAGCAAATGCGGGGCCATGGCACTTGGCCAGCTTGGTTTCAGCTGCTGCTGCTGCTGCTGCCACTGCGCAGGCGTTGGCCAAAAGCGCGCGTATAACGGTAGCACACGGCATGCCACACGTCCTCCCGCGCTCAGCTGGCAGCGCTGCAGCGTTTCGGCCACGCTCAGCTGATTCTCAGGGCCACTACGACGACTACTACTGCCAGGATGCCGATGCCGCCAGGAGATGCCACCCCCTCTGCTGACGTAAATTGCAGTGCAGTGCTGGCCAAGGCGAGAGCTTTTTGGTTGGCCCAATAAAAAGCTTTTCGCCCTGCTCTCTCCTGCACACTTTTTTCGGGGCTGTGCATAATTAATGGCAAAGCTTTATCCTCGCAGGACACCCAGCACAGCGAATGATGGTCAAGGCCGCTCAAGGCCAACACTTGGTGTTTTGTATGGAAAACCATGGCGGGAGGGGTGGCTGTGGGTGAGCTGGGAAAGTGGTAGCCTTCGTGTGTGTGCGAAATAAAGCTTCTTTTTGCGCCTTGCACAAAAATCTATTCACTTGATGGCACTTTGAACGGCTAAGCCAGTAACATTAGGGCTCATTAGCCAAGCGAGAGGATGTGTGTGTGTGGCTGTGTGTATTTTGGGTAATTAGCGATAACAGTCGAGTTGTAACGGCTAATTGAGTTATGTGCCTGTGTACAGTGCGGCTCAAGATGATAGCACCCTCAGGGGGTGCTGAATTATGCAGCGCCATTTACCCATTTAATGCTTTGTAATTGATTGATTGCTGTTTTGCTGTGTAATAAATATTTAACAACTGTCAAGCGGAATTACAGTGTCAGAGGGGAAAAAGGAATATTTTGGTCAAAAGCAGTTGTGATGGCTGCCTAGATATTTTAGGTTATTATTAATAAAGCATAATAATAATGATAATAATATTGCTTAATTGCAAATAAATATGATGCTGGCTTTTATACAAAAAGAAACTATTTTTTGGGTATATTTGTGTAATTTTTTTTGGTATTTATTTGCCATTATTTATTACCACAATATCGTTTATAGTATATTTCGTAAAATTAAAACTTTACTAAGCTTTTAAAAAATGTTTTATAATCTTTTTACAAATAAAAACCTGAATTGTGATTCAATTTTTTATACCCAGTCAAAAGAGTTAAGTTATTGCAAATTAAATGCTTAAATTTTTCTTAATTTAATATCCTTTCTACTTGTTATGCAATTTAATAAAATTATTTGGGGACGATAGTTTGTACAAAAAATATAAGGGAAACTCCCAAATCTTTTTCGCTATTCTTTGAAAATTTTTAACCTTTAAAATCATCTGTAAAGAGGTTAAAAAACATAACTAAATGAATATTGCCTTGAAATACATAAATCCTATTGCCTCAAAATAAACTTGCTTCCTAATGACCAGCATAAATCTTGGCATACTTTGTGGTGCAATTAAGTTAATTGAGGCTCCCACACGGGGCTGCTACTGGATGCTTTCACCTGGCCAGGTGTCAATGAATTGACTGCGATTACAATTTCCCATTACAATTACGGTTACTTTTCATTGTCAATGTCAGCAGCCGCCGCACAGTTGCAGCCTTGACCACGACTATCGATTTCCTGTTCCCGCGAAGAGCAGTGTGTGTGCTTGCTTCATTTGAATGCTATATATTTTCAGAATGTCTAACTAGCTTCCTGTTACCTGTATTTTTTGTTTGTTTTTATTTTTACCTCCGCACACTGCCAGTTGCACAATTAAAATGCGTTTGTTTCGACGCGTTTGCCATTTAGCCTTTAAGCTGACAACATGCCGTCGCCCTCCATCGCCGCACACACACTGCGTATACGTAATGTGTGCAAACAACTGACAAAATACACGAACAAAGGCGGCACTTTCGCATGAATGAATGAATGAATGCATGATTAGGCGATCTAATCTGAGTACTCGCACGCGAAATCGAAATCGAAGCTGGGGCAACTGGGTACTGAAATCGAAATTGAAACTGAAACTGAAACCGAAATCGATTTGCTGGAAACTGGTTTCTAAATTGTGTCACTCGGTAGCTGGCGGGCATTTGCCGGTGCCCCAAAAAATACAGCAAAAAATAAGAAAAATATAATAAAAGCACACGGAAATGTGTAGAAAAGTAAACAACAGACAGAAATCAATAACAATTACTTGACATTACTTGCGACTTGCGCGAATGAATTATTCAGAAATTGGCAAAAAACCTAGCAACAAAATAAATACCTTAAAAATTGTGATTTATTTAATGGAAAACTACCGCCGACAACTGCACAGAAAATATATATTAATTTTTTGGTATGTTTATTGTTGTATTTTTTGTGTGTTACATTACACTAATATCGCTGGAGAACCTTGAGTAAGTAAAAGTTGTATCAGTATCATCAGTGCCTGGCCTGAGCATGAGCTCATTCCTCTCCACTTGCCTAATTAATTTCCCGGCCAAAACTCAATACATTAGTTGAGTTTATTTATAGTTAATCTATCTGTGTTATATGGTAAGTAATGGCTAAATTTAATCTTAATTTTACGTAGTTAGGGAATACGAGAAAAGTTATACAACAATAACTAAAACCTTTCGTTGGATTTCTGGGTATTTGCTTTGTAAGAAAATAATAGTTTTGTTGTCCTACTCAAATATTAAATTATGGAACTAGGATATGTAATATATCATATATACTTTTATTCATTGTAACTTAATATTCATAGATTACTCACCTTCTTTTTGGTATTAAAGCCCAAAAACGATAGTTTGCGGACATTATTCTCCCTGCCGCTGGCCGAACTGAAGCTCATCTTGAGGGTTGTCTTCGAGCTCCTTTACTTAGTTTAGTTTTAATCCAATCCGAAGATTTTCGGGGGTATTTTGGGTGCCTATTTGATGATCAGACAATGCAGGGGCACCGAGGTGCTCGGTGTATGCTTGGTGATTTGCTGCGGCCACTGTGGATGCTCCAAGAATCTCGGCATTCGGGGCAGCGAATTCAACGCCCTGCAATTTCAAAAATACAAAGAACTGCTACAGATACAGATATAGATATAGAAAATTGAGAAAAACAAAAACACAAGCGAGTGCTAGCAACGCGATTTCATTAATAAACAATTTCGACTGTTGCTTGTTATTTTTTCGTTATATTTTTTTTGTCTCCCTGCTTAAGGAGGCCAATTGAAAGCGATGCCGCACAATAATATATAGAAGTAAGTACCGAGCGCAATAAAAACCATTCGACGCGACTCAATTAAAGTCAAATGGCAGCCACACGCATAGCAGGGAAGGCGTTGAATGGGGGCTTAAGAGGGGCGGAGGGGGGGAGCCGATGAAGCACGCGACTTTCGTTGACGGCTCGTGATCAATTTGCGTTATTTGAACACTCAATTATTGTATAGCAAAAGCGTCGAATGACTTTAAGAATGTGAATGTTATAGAGGCGAGTGCGGCGGTACTCTTTGGTTCGGAGATCGCTCACTTAACGATTTGCATCTCCGTTTCGGTTGGAATATTGTCAACGATACACTGAGAAAATAAACCTATAAATATTTCCTGCCTTTGATTGAATTTTCGGGTATCTAGAGAAAAACAATTACGCGTGTTACAAGGACATTCTTAGGTTTTTCATAGGAAACGATTTGCATATCCGTTTCGGTTGGAATATTGTCAACGATACACTGAGAAAATAAACCTATAGATTTTTCCTGCCTTTGATTGAATTTTCGGGAATCTAGATATAAAAAATTATACGTTTTACAAGGACATTCCTAGGAAAGATTAATTAACAACAAAAATTTCAATCTATAGCGTCAAGAATGCCTAAGCTCTTTTTTAACCGCTAATTTTTCCAAAGAAAAACATAGCATATGTTAATATTTAAATTATATTTTAGTAGTTTTATCTATATTCAAAGTCCTTACATAACTTAATACTGGTTTTAGACATTCGCAACACTCCCAAACAATTCCTTAAAAAGATGCAAATAAAATATTTGAATGGTTTAATTCACTACACAACCGCAGATCTTTTTCAATTGCTTTAAAATTCCTTTATAACGCGACAGCTGACAGGAATTGAAACTGAAATTTATGTTAATTATAGACGCTCGACCCCTATATTTGTGGTTATATGTAACTGCCCCTTCGATTTGGGGCGTGGCAAAGCGTTGAACCTAAACGGCAATCAAGCGGCACCCGAGCACAAACAAGGACAATGGCCAGGAGTTCACTGTTAAATGGTTCGTGTCCGCAGGTCCTTAATAATTCAGTAAGCACCTTTTCGGGGGGGTAGAAGCACCAGGCCAAGACAGACCAGACCAGACTGGGTGTCAGGACAAAGTCGAATGGCAATGGCAACGAAACTTGCACAAATTCAATTAGGCATCGGACACTGGCCAAGGCCGCTGGCCGTTTACACGTCGGCGATATCGCGAATCGAAGGCACTCGAAGACCGGATGCGGATATGGGTGACCGCGGCGGATACGCGATATGTGCAGGACACCAACGAGGCTTCCTCCGTGGCAAACGAATGCCGTGTGAACCTGTTGCTGCTGCGAATGCGCTGATTTATGCGAGCTTCTAGCTTCTTTCTTCGAAAGTGAGTAGAGCCGGCCACCCGAAGTGTCCACGAGTCCACGAGCAGCGCTTCGTCTCGCATCGTATCGTATCGTATCGTATTTCGCGTAGACAATCCAACATGAGTCTCGTGCTTAGACGCAGCGCCTTAACTTAGCCTCTTCACTAACTTTTCGATACCCTTTGCTAGAAGATAAAGGGATCTTTCCTATAAAAGATATGTAACCCCGAAGAAATCGAATTAAAAAAGGCTGGAACAGTTTGTAGATCAAAATTATATAACCTATAAAATGTTAGGTTAAAATTAGTATAATTAAAACTTAAATAGTATTGTTTTTAAATGAATAACTCTACAACATTTACTTTATCCCCTTGATATCTCAATGTAGTTTCATGTCTACAAAAATATATAATTTATCATATATATAAATATATTCCAAACTAAATATATCACCTTTTTCGAAAGTGTATAAAAACTTCTTCTTGGCAAAAATCAGAACTTCCTTTCTCATTTTGTTTTCTCTGTAGACACAAATTTTCACTTGGCCGCGTTGATTATGTAAGAAAATGTGACTTGACTTTGGCTACGAATTTCTTTTGGAGCAGGGGAGAGGAAGGTGGCTTCCAGTTTGCCATGTGCCTTGGATATTCCGTCTTGTTTGCCATATGTTCTTCGATAAAAAATTGATGTGTCTCCTCCGTCTGACCGTGGATTAAAGTTAAGTTGCTGAGCAAACAAAACTTTTGGCTTTTCGCAACCTTGATAATGCCTTTCAGCGGGGGTGGCATGTTACGGTAAACGCTATTAACTAATAAAAGGATTTTCAACGTTGATCAATGGCTGAACACAGACAGGCGGAAGGAGAACTTTCAAGGTTGTTGAATAAATATTTGCACCCCCCAAAGCCCATCATATTTTCGCCTCCAAGAATTTGTTTGTAAATCCCTAAATTGCTTGCTTTATTATATAAATATATTTAGATAGCTTAGGTAACTTTGTTGAGTTTTTACCGCTGTTTAATCAAAGAATTACGTTTGTTAGTACTGCTGATATTACTCCTTAGATAAAATACTTATTTATAGAAAGGCACAGAAAATTTGTCTCTTAATTAATAGAGCTTGGAAGATGATGAAAGACTGAATGCTATACTGTAACACCAAAAAAATAAATGTACCTTAAAAATATTTAATGTCCGAAGCTGATTTTTCAAGTTAGGCGATACTTCCACATAATAATTCCATCTTATAATCTTCTAGGTTTATCACCTATATTATTAATTGATTTAAGCAAACTAAGTCAAGCCATAAAAAACTCACTTGAATCTGTTGCTATTTTCGTATTTCGTATCTCAACTCAGCTGATTTTTCCCCATTTCGCTGCGATCGATCGTGGATCGCGTGACGTGCTGGCCAAATTCGATACGATAAAGTGCACGTAGCCGGGGAAAACAAATAAATTTACACATTTTATGGCACACACAAGGGAAGCAGACGACGGATAGATGGCAGGGCGGCGTTGCATGTTATCAAAATTAGAGGCAACTTTAAACTTATAAGCACAAGACGAGACAGTTAAAGGCAAACAAAACTCTGAGCGGTTCCCATAAAACTCAAAGGTGTTACAATTTAAAACCCCAAAAAATATCAGAGGGAGGCGGAGACAGGAAGGGGCCAGGGAAAAAATTAACGTGGTGATCAATTTTATGGGTTCATTAGCGTGTGCTGGCAAAATGACGCCAAACGATCGATCGTACGACGGTCTGACTTAATTTTGATTTAAATTATTGTTTGTATATGAATATATATGTTTACTTATACATTTCTGCCGCGCGATAAACGTTAGCGGGTATCAGAAAAGTACCGCCCACACCTACTTGGTGGCTTTATCAGCTAGTCCCCGCGCTGGCCATTCATTTCGATTCTGATTCCGATTCCGATACAGATTCCGCTTTCAATTTATTAAAACAATTGACAGTAATGTATGGGATTCGCTGGGCGGCCGCGTCGGCGTCTGCTTCATAAATTATCAAATTGTCTATTACGTGTCGAGTTCCGAAATTGATTTCAGGCATGTCAATTAGTCGCCTGCCCATTGATAGATGATGGAACGGGCTACAGGGCTTTAAATAGCCCGTATCGCTTATGCAATAGTCAGGGAACTTGAGACTCGGAGTTTTATCAGCATTTGAGTGTACTTCGGCTTTCAAAGTCTCGTGCAAAGTATTCTTATCAACGAAATCTTTCCAGATCCACCCGGTTTGGGGCAGTCAGCTGCTGTGACTGGCACTAAGAACTAAAAAGGCATTGAAATCGAGGAAGGTGGTTTAAAAAAACACCTTACAAAATCTCCTAAATTAAGAAATAAGTACAGAGATATAATTAAATCATTATATGTTATATAATATTGCTTAGTTTACAATTTAAATATTATATCTTTCCATATCCTAAGTTTCTAATCTTCAAAGTCTTTAAAATAGAAAAACCACAATGTTTACAATATTTTTTACTACAAAATAAACTTCATTTAATCTAAAATATTCATTCCACAGCTTAATAAATATTTCCAAAAGTATTTCTTACATGAAAGAGAATTTTAACTCAATTCTTAGTGATTTCTCATAACGATAAAGTCCGTTTTGAAATTTGTGACTTTTTCCTCAAATGTTTTATAAATTCCCCTAATTATTGCTTAAATTTTTTCAAACATTAATTTCTACAAACTTGTATGGCAATTCCTCAAAGTGTTTCTAAATTCTGCAATTCTTCTGCTGAAAATCCCACACACTTTACATTCACGTGCTGCCGCCGAGTGGCGAACAAGTTGGAAACCGGTTCTTTCGGTCGGCCAAATTGCAACACAGTCACACACTGCAAAAGGCAGCTGCAACTGGAATTGGTTTTGGGATCGGGGACTGCAACTGCAGCTGACATTGAACTTGAAGCCAGCCACTCATTCACTCGGCGCTGCTCTTTCTCCGCCCGGAAAGGGGTTCTCCCCTTATCATAGGCCAGAAGCAGCAAACGGTAGCGAAACCTCTCGAACATTAAAATGCCAGTTTAAACAGCACTCGAGATATACGCACACAGCGTTACCAGTTAATATATTGCTGACGAAGGCGACATCGACGCCAGTAATTATATAGAAGTGTGCCCATATATTTACAATATATGAGCCTATTAAAATATTTGATAATTGGAAACGCATTGTTTGAGTGCCACTATAAATCATGGCGGGTCATAAATATTTGTTTTTTCCATTGATTCCAGACAGAATCGTTAAGCTGCACACTAAACCCCATAGTTAAGACTCTGAAATACCCATTTCAACTTGAGTTTAAGGGCACTCACAGAGAACAAGATTCACTTATTGGAATAGGTTAGTAATCGGACAATGGAAAGAGTGTAAATTACAGTTCTCTATTTAAAATTATCAAATTACCAAGTGCCGGCACTTAAGGTAGCTAAGTGAGCAAATAATTGCGGTTATCTCTCGCGTTTTTAGAGTGAATAACAGGCCATTGCATTGACACAATTAGAATATTAAATTAAAACAACAAAAAAGACTCAATTAGCATTAATTAATTGCCAGTGCTTAAAGCATTATTGTATTATTATGCGAGTTATTTTCAACAAGAGCTGCAAACAATGCATTGAACTGGGAATAAAAGGTTTCATATTTTAAATGCTTCATTAAGTTTTTATATTTGCACACCAGCTATATTGGTTTATATTTCATGTTGGTTATTACAGAATAATATTCTTTAAAACGTACTCCTGTGTTTAGCAAACTCTTTGAATATTTTTGGAATTAGAAAAATATTTTTTCTGTGTTATTTTCTCCAGCAGAAAATACTTAAAGCTGGCAATAGTTGTGTTAAATATGTTTACTGGTACTTTAAATATTTCCCACCTAGCTTGCCATATATTTTCGGTCAGCAGTGTACTTCCACCACTTTCCACTTGAGTGACAAATTTTTGTGGGGCCATGAAGGATTTATGATCGACAGCTTTCGGCTGTCCAAAGGTTCAAAGCACTTCAAATCAATTGCATTCGAAACGAGCCAGCGTACACGATATTCGAAATGGAATGAGACCATTTGGCAACGCTCCACTGCCCACAGCAAAACAAAACAAAGCGAGAGACAAACGGAAAAGCTGAAAATCGGAAAACCAATTCCAACTGCAAATAGTAAACCGAACTCTAATTAGGCTACTGCGGCTCTGGTTAGTCATTAGTACGACTAACTGACTGACAAACTGATTGAATGACAAACCGACCAGCTGACGGACAGATCGGCAAACGTTTCGGGGACTGACTAACGGCACATGTAACCTCTTATCAGCTATGATGATCGGTTTTATTCGCCTTTCCCGATAAACCATTTTCATGATTCGTCAACTGTTTTAAAAATATAATTTACTTTCCTTTAAAGTGTGTGTACATGGTTTCATCAGAAATCCCCAAAGAGGCACTTTTTAGCCATAAGCAGAACTGAGTCGAAGTTTATTTTCTTTTGTTTTCGACAATAAATATCCTATATCCGTATCAGACATGGGTGTTGCAAGAGGGGAACTTCATCGTATCGCAAAATGATGCGCCTTTGATGATTAATTGTTTCCAGCAGTTGGGGGTAAATTTATTTTAATGATTCATAGCGAATCCCTAGAGTTGGAGAAATGGGATGTCTTATCTTATAAATAAGCGAAATAGTTGCTTTAATGAGTAACTTAATTATACATAGTTCATTAAATCCTAGAGTCGGTAATTAAGAATCAAACTAAGTACAGGAACAATTTTCTAAATACGGGTTTAACCTGATTTAAAGTACAAAGTACAAATTAAATATTTGTACATACTTTCATCTATTGTGCTTAGAGTTAAGTAAAACAATTGTAAACAACCTTTTAAGAAAACCAAACCAAAAGTTCAAAGACCCAGACATATTTCCACAAAGTTTTCAAGTAAATATTTGTTTGTTATTATATCGTATTACTTTGTTTTGCTTTGGATCGTATTATCGTGTTTATGTACACATTGAATCTTGTAAATATTTTGTAGGAGGAGAACTTTGAATCTTGTATATATTTCGGAACACAGATCATATTACACCCTTTCGTCTAAGCCACTGCCGCCTTTGCCCCCCATCCTCTTCCTGTTCCTATTTAACGATATCTCGCCTGGTGCTATTGAACACTTCGATTGACCGGCCACCAGCAAAATTCCATGAATCCCAGAAACAATAAATAGTAATCTCAAAATACAGAAACTCAGCAACAGCAGCAGCTACAACAGCTCCACCGCAAGTTGTGTAAACAAAACTGCGGAGCAACAATTACAGCGACTGCAGAAGGAGCGGCAATAACAATAAAAAGCAACTTTAAGCGTCATGATACATTTTGGTTAAATATCAGACAAGAACAATAAGAACAAAACAAAATGCGAGAATTGCAAAAACAAAAAACAACAAAAAAAAAGAAACCACCAGAGTCGAGATAAACAAATTCTAGTTAACATTGTGTGTTTATCGTGTGCGGGTCGCGACTGCAGCATGGTTGTGGCAAGCAAACGGGGACTTACCGCGGGGGGAAAGCCAAATTATTGAGCCATTACTCACCAGCAGCTGGAGCCCCGGGGGAGCCGAAGGGGCAGAGAGATGCCACTGCCAGCACCCAACCATATACAAATATTTGCGACACCGAGAATAAAAATGTTCCAATCAATGGGTCCCTATCACCTGCAGGCTATCAAGATAGCTTCTATTTTTGGCTTATCAACGTGACACTTCGAATATAAAACGTTTGAGCATATCGCCAGCTTATTCACAAAGGTTATATTAAGCCTGTTCCGGTTTTTCCCTTTATTTTCAACCCATTTCCTCGGAAATCAGAAAAAATGTGGCTTTATTTATGGTTACTTAACTCGTTGGGCATTGCATTTCTCGAACTCGAGGTTCAATTGTTATATATGAATGTATGTACTTGTATATATATGTATATATTTTTGTTTTGTCATAAAAAGTCAAGTAAGACTGTCCAGGAATAGCTCAGGGTTAATAAGTTTTAAATAATAATACCTATTATATCATGTGTAATTGGTGAACATTTATACTTTAACTTAGTTTTTAGTTATTTTAAAATATTTCAAATACTTTGTAGTAGTACAATTGACATTAAATAGGTTTTTCACAAATTTTAATAAAATTAACTTCTACATGAGGTTGTATAATTTCTTCCAGTGCCTTGTGAGAAAGTGCAACTAGCCATTCACGTGCTGCGCCAAACCGAAGGGGTTGGGACCAACACGGGTGTGAATACTGAAGGGGGTGCAAATAGGAGTCCCAAGCTGAGGGGACTTGGAGCACACACTCAGCACGCTGATAGCTAAAATTCCCCCAAAGTAGAGTTTTTGTTGTTGTTTCTAAAAATTTGCATAAAAAGCAGACAAACTTAGCATAAAGCGCCGCGGGGAATGAAAGAGAAACACAAACACACAGTACGAATTGGAGGTGGAGAAAGAGAGAGCACAAGGCGATGCTGAAAGAGAGGGCGGCGGCACGAGGAGCTGCAGAAACACTGGGGGGGAGTAGGAGCATGGAGAGTGGAGAACGTGGCACGACGTGCCGGGTACAACTGAAACTGTGTTAGCTCCGCTTGTCGAACAAACAACAAAAAAAAAGCAAAAAAAATAAAAATTTAACAAAAAACAACAAAATTTATATGTATATAAAAAACACTGCCCCTGGCCCAAGATCCAAAATAGAACCAGTTTCCAGAGTTTCAGAAGCTCCAAGAACTGCCAGTTCCCGCTTCCCAAGTCACATGCTGCAGTTGCTCGGACCTGACTTGATTTATGTATCTCCTTCACTTGCTTAATAATTTGTCCGACAGTAATTGAAAATCGAGGCCAAAAAGTTCTTAGCCAACAAGCAGGGGCCTCGGCAGCAGCAACAAAAACTCGCCTAGTATTTAACAATATTTAGTTCCGTAATTGTTTGGCCTGCGAGTAAATTTTCGGCATTTTCTTTGACACTTTTCCAACTGCGAAAAAGCCCAGTAAAATGTTTATTCTTGCACAGAAAGAAATTTTATTATTATATATAACTTACTAGGGATTTATTTTTTTTGTGCCATAAACATGAATTTTATTATTATACATAAATTATTAGGGATTTTTTTTTTGCCATAAACTCCGTTAAATACGGATATAAATTAGTCACTAGCTTAACGTTATGACTTTTTTTGAAACAAGTTTAAGTCAAATTTACAGGCTTTAATGTATATTTTTTATAGTTTTCAAAGCAAAAAACTATAAAATTATTGTTTCAAATATAAATTAAGGAGATAATGTACATACTTCTCGGACATGTATTTTGACTTTGACTTTAACCGTATAATTTATTTTAAATAAATTACTTCCTAACCGTTTTTTAATTATTTAGATATCAATTTCAGTCATACACAGACCGATAATTTGTATTTTTTATGTAGAATTTTGACTTTAATTTCAATTTTTAAGAAAAGTATAGATTTATTTAAAATGTAATAAAATTAACCAAATCTTTAAATAAAATATATTGATTTCCCCGGCATTGTAGCAGACATTTAACGCTTCCCCTTGAGGTGACAATATTTATTTTCTGTGTAACGATATGCGACAAAAAGTGAAAATATTCACAGTTTTAAGATCTTTCCGCCCCGAAAATAGCCGCAGACAGCAGCAGCCGCAACAACAGAACGCAGGCAGACAGAAATGAATTTTATAATTGACACGTACTTGGAGTGGTCTTTTACTTATTACTTTTTCCTTACCTCTTACTCGGCCACGGGCGCCAAAAACAACAATAAGTGTAGCAACCACTAATGACGTCGCCGCTTGGCGAAATTCAAAAATTTTCCACTGTGCCTCAGTTCATTGATTAGCATAAAGGGATTTTTATTTTATTTTTTTTATTGATCTCGCAGGGTGCAAGTTTCCCTTTGCTTAATTTCTTCGTATTTCGTAATATTCGCGGGGGTGACAACAAACAAACAATTGTGTGGGGCTGGAGGGGAGATGGCGCGACTCACACGCACACGCACACGAAGACGAACGCGACGATAAAAACAACAGACGACAGAGACAAGCGAAACACGAAAAATTGACAGGAAAGAGCAACAACAACGTCACTGCTGCTGAGGTGAAAAGAACCTTTGTGTATATTTTTGTTGGATTTTGACTTTTTTATTCGTTTTACTCTTCACGCTTTTACGACTTTCGTCTTGAACTATTCGCGGACGCGTGCAAACTTGAACTTGGCGGACAGTCGGTGCGCCGCTCTTGTTCCGTACCGTATTTTTTGTGTTTTTCTGTGCGAGCAGCAGCACGTTTCAAAGCGTAATGATTTACAGTTCCTGCCGCAGCACGTTTTTAACCGAAGCGATCGAAAAACGCAAACGCAAATGCCGCCGCGACGACTGAGAGCGGGCGCTTAACAGCTGGCGAACAGAGCGGATCGCTCTCCCTCTCCCGCACAGCGGCGAAGCAGGGAAGTTTGCTGAAAGAACAGCCTGACAGCTTACTTAAATGAATTTTCTGAACAGTTTTTTCTTTAGAGAGCTCGAGCTAAGCAAGTCCAATTATTTTCTTACCACACGCCGTATACTTAATAAAAATTAAGTATACGCAGTGTGGCATGCATCCTTTAAATTATAAATAGGGATTTAATTAATTTGCTATTAATATTTATGCATATATTTTATCTTAATAGTTTGAAACTATGTAAGTTTCATATGTTTATAATAAAATCCGTTGCTTACCCAAGATTTCTCCCTCTGTACAAGGCCACCCTAAACGGTGATCAGCTCTCTTATTTACTCTCTCTCTCTCTCTCTCTCTATCCCTCTCTTCCAATCTTCCAACATCCCTGCCTTGGAAACTCTCTCTTTCCGGCAGGCTATGCGCTTAACCCTTCAAAGGCCTTCCAGAGTGACCCCAGTGGGCCGCTAGCCTTATCTATTAATATAATATTGCGTTTGATTTGTTATCTAAAAATAAACAGAGCACTAGGTGTAAAGCCCAATATTTGTCCAGCAATTCACGCAATGCAAATTAACGGGGCTCCGACGCTCTAATTGATTGATTTGCATTGAAATGGGAGACGACAATCGGTTAAGAACTGTGCGACAATCGCTGAGTTTCTCCTCAACGCTCAATGGTTGGTCATAATTTTTACCAACGTCTACATGTCGAATAATTTTGATTGCGGGTTTATACTTGAAAATTTATGACAAACAATTGCGCCAAATAATGATTAAACGCAGGCAAACCATATGGGTGTGTTTCTATTTTTTCTCTGCCTTTTTTTTCTGGTCAGAGGGTGTGAGGTAACTGATAACAGTCTGCGAAAGCGAATGATCAGGACTTTTCCGATGGCCCTACGTCAGAGTTGAATTGGTTGTGAAAATATAATAAGCGCTTCACTTTTTCCACGCCAACATCTGTTGACTGCTACAATTCACAAACGGTTGATAATTGGTAATTATACACCGAAAAAACGGACAGAAGTGGTGCGAAATTTTTGTCAATTCAATAAATTAATTATCGCCTATTTGACAGCTATTTTGATCGCGGGCCAGCGATAGGAAAATTTATGGCTTGAGCCGCGGGGTCTTTGTCTAAGACGGCGTATAAATAAAATGTCAAGTGTGTGAGCCGAACGCCACCCTTCTAAATACTTGTAGTCGTATTCGCACAATTAAAAGTCCATTAGAAGATAAGCGCCTCCGAAGAATTACTCACTGAGGTAAAACGGAGGCGATAAAAACTGTCGATGACCATCAAAGGGTTAAGCTCAGCCCGAAGGCAGGCTAAAATAAAGTGATAAGCAAAAGAGAAGGCCGAAAAGTAGTCAGCAACATTTTTCTGAACGATAACAGATAACCTTGCAGCCGACAAAAAAGGTAAACACAAAAAATCACTCAAAGGTTGAGTGAGAAATTGGGCGCAGGCGTCGCTGCGTGGTGAAAAGCTCGCCCAGAGTTTTATTGTCCCAAAACTGTTGCTTTCATTTGTTGTTGTTTTAGCTGATACCACCTGCTACCTTACCGTTAGATGTGGACTACATCTTCATTTTATCATTTGATTTACCTGCGAAACTTTAACAATGCTCACTTCCGTCGCCCATCCTGAAAAATAGATGGGGATAACCATGGGAGAGCAAGAGAGATGATGGCGGAATGTTTCTGCTGTCGCTGTGTTAGTGTTTGTACAGCCATCGGGTGTCCCGTTAGTTGCTCTTTTGCGCGCCGGGAGGCAGCAGAGGTGAATAAGGGCCGGGGCGGTGGGGGGGAGGAATGCCTAAGGGTTTATGTGAAACTATCTTTTTTCAATTTCCCCGCTTCTTCTTCTTTTCCTTCGCCGGCGAACGGTGTCCACATAAAGAGCGGAAATGGAAGTTTTGTAAATGTTTTCTTTTGTATTTCTTTGCAGGAGAGATGCCCATATGTCCGTTTAATGCACTCAAAAAACACATTTAAAAACATATTTTATAAAGTTTATTTATCGATTTATTTAAAGCTAAAAATGAGTTCTAAACTAGGAGCTAAGGTAAAGTTTAGCAAAAGCTTAGGCCTTCGGCTCATATTATAAAGTTGGTGTTTTTTAAGTAAAACTAATTTAAATGTTTTTTTTTCAAATATAAATATAAGTTACAAGTTATTTATTAATTTGAAGTGTATTTTAAGATTATTATATATATTTTTTCGTATAAAGAGGAATTAGATTTTTCTAAAGATAAATATTAATTTGCAATTTTAAATATTAGTAAATTACTATTTAATTGTTATAATTAATTGTTTATTATTAATTAATTGATATATTTTCAAACCTATACATATAATATGTACAAATTTGTAAAGGAATGATTGCAAATATATGTATGTTTAGGAAAATCCGTGGACTTGAAATCAATTAAAATTCAGCCAAAAGGCCTTTTTTACCTTTTTCATCTATGTTTGTATACAAAATTAGTTTGCGATTATTATAACGATTTGTGGCAACACAACAACCCCTTATTAAACTTTCAACAAAATATAAAATATTATATGAAGTCACACTCCACAAAAAAACCCAAATGAAATAAGTTCAGTCGTCTTCACTATTTTTCTGCTAGTGCAAAACTTGGTGGGAAAACTGATATTGTTATGGCTTTTTCCTCTGTGCAGAAAGGCACCGCAAATACAAACGCAACACGGCGCCTTTGAAAGATGAGCGAAAATGGATCTAGTAGTAATAGGAGAGTGTGGTGAACGGTGACTGCCAAAGGGGGTGGCAGTGGGCTGAAGGCACCCTGAGAATGGGCTGAAAGTGGGCGGTGTGTGAAGGACCCCACATGGCCGGGCAGCTCGTGCACTTTAGTTTTTGGCTTGCAAGTGTTGTTCCTATTTTTTTATGACACTTGACGCCCAGCCAAGCCATTCGGCGGGCGGGCACCACCGCCACCCACGCTTAAGCTTAGGAGATGGCTGGGTGTCCTTCGTTGGTTGCCAACCTTTTTGCCGTCATTGTTCGGCTTCCTCTGCACCTTTCGCCTGCATGGAACTTCGTTTGGTTTGCCTTTTTCCTGCATTGATAAGAAAGTGCTTTTTAATAGCCCTACATATGTACACTCCCACATTCGTACACAATAAAACGGGCTAGGAATGCGGCGCAGAGGTGGCGAGTGGATCGAAAAGATTGACTTGAATTGTGCTAAATTTCTGTAGACCTACGGAAAACAATAAACTTCTCATTTATTGTTTGTCTAGTCATTAAGTCATGCAAGATTTTTGAGGCTTGAGTGGAGACATAAAATTTATTTCAAACAACTAGTTAATGGGCTGGAAATTATTTTTGTGTATATTTTTATATATTTTAGACAACGTTTAAGGAGTAATGTCCGTTCTTTCCCAAGAGGATAGGAGTAATAGTTCTGAAGACAGAACTTTGAAAATATGTGCATCTTTAATTGTAATGGTTACCAAATTTAGTTACCGGGAATTTCATGATATGGAATTCACTACTGCAGCTTTCTTAATAATCTTTAATATCTTTAAATAGACTATTAAGCATAGTAAACCTTTAGGAAAAGCTGTACATTTTATAGATCTGAATAACAGAAATCAATTTTAATTCATTGAATATACAGCAAAGTCCGCTTATAACGACTCCGCTTATATCGTCCGTCAGGTCTCCCATACAATGTATTGTATTCAAAGTATTCTCGTTTAGTGCGCCTTCCCTTGAAAGTCGCTATAACCGTATTCTACGATATTTCCATAAACAATAAATTGTAGCCTCTATTGTTCAGCTTACTTTATTTTCTTTTTAAAAACAAAAATGTAAGCTAACGAATGTATATATACATATATATATTAAGATACATAAATAAGACATATTTAAGCACAATTAAAATTGTAAATCATTGTTATTTTAAAAGCACATTTTGATTAGTAATAAATATATCATTTATATCACCCCTACTAATTTCCCATTTCTCTCAGTGCATGTAAGCTTCTATGCGTGTGCCTGTACTTTTTGCGGCGACTGTGAATGGCTGAACACACTGCACGCAATTGGCACTCATATAGTAAACAAAGCCCACTATCAGCTGTGTGAGTCACTCAGGGGCCTTTCCTGCTCTTTGCTGTGCTCTTAACAGCATTCCAGTAGCGCCAAAAGCCCAGCTAGATGTTGGGGCAGAAGAGCGAGCTTTCTAACGCTCCGATCGCAGCTTTGCAGAGCCGTAGACCCAGGCGGGTTCTTGGGTGCCCGCTCGGGTCCCATGCGTAGTCGCCAGTCAGTTGCTTCGGCGCTTTTGGCTATTAATAATAACAGCAAACATGACGCGACCGCGGCTCTCTTGACGGAAAGTTATGGCATAAATTAAAACAACTAAACTGATCGCATAATTCAAGGTCGCGCTGTGAAGTAACAACAAGTAGTTTTGTGCGGAACAAAAAAACACTGTGCAAGTAGAGCAGCAGGTGGAAGTGAAATTCAAAGTTCTGAAGTGTCGCCATCAAGTGCCCCGAAAATACAACGACCACTCGAGAATTCCAACTTAATTACCGCCCGACACGGGCACAAACAGGCATATTTGAACGCCGATAAGATAAGCCAAAGGTGAGTCTTGGAGGCGAAAAATTAAATGGAAAGGAATTTGCATGCGGAGACAAATCTGTGGCTGTAACTGAAACCGCCGACACCCAAAGAGGAAAAAACTCAAAGCAAAACCAAAGCAACAGCCGCAGCCGCAGAGTCTCGATGGTGTCGTTAATATCTAACACTGAGAGAAATCGAATGGTGAAGGCTACAAAATAAATATTATATATAGAGAAATTATAATAAATATTTAATCTGCATATAAACTTCTAGATTGAAATTATTAAGAGGCTTTATATAGTTATAATGCACTACAAAAACTTGCGCTTTCTGGTTTTATATTTTGAATATTTTTTTAACATACTTAAAGAAAATTTAAATACTATCAAGAAACTAACATATATACATATATCTCGATAAATGATAATTTCTCTGTGGGATAACTTACTTATCAAAAGTAACCGTAGGCTTTAGCTTAAAATAAATTTGCAATATAAAAATAAACAACAATAAATATATGTAGTTATTTTAAAAAGGAGTCACCATCATTTCATTATCCCCTTGTGACAGACTTCCACATTCAGCGGGAATTTCATCAGTTTACCACTAGAATCCGTTGAAAATTATAATCAAATCCAACCGTTAAATGTATCAATGCTGCCTATTTGTGCCTTGGACTTTAACACATTCTCAATAACCAAATGAATTAATTTAAACAAATTAAAATGCATCAATAACTACATTTGATTTCCAGCATGTTGACTCATTTTTCACTGTGCACTTACTACACACTTAAGGCACGTCGTCTATTTTCCCTTCGCCGGAGTGCCATGCATATTAGATATCTGGTTCAGGTTGGGACCGACCCAAATGCGTACCGCATTCCACCTGCTGCTCCAGGGCCTAAAGCCCAAGCCTGGGCCCAAAGTCAATGAGCGGGGTAATTGTTTAAACAAGAACAACTGAGAATAGGCAGAGTTGTGCTGCCGGGCATACAAATCGATTGCCATGGCAAATATCACCCATACGCACCGTTGTCCCCTCCCTCGTCTGCTAAGGACTGAACTGTGTGCGAAATGAATATAATGTATAATTAAAACTAATTTGATGACACACTCGACTCGGGCGTAAGATGAAGCCGGTCTTTGAGAGGGGAAAGGTGCTGCAGGGAAGGTGAAACTCGTGGCAATTGCGTAATTATTATGTGCACAACACATATGGCTCGTTACACCGACAAGGAAGAGTTGTGTCGATGTGTGGATGTCTACATAAAGAAGAATTTTTTAAGTACGCAAATTGACAAACAAACGACGACGCAGACGAGGGCAATGACGATGGCAACAATTCGCAATTACCAGGCAGGCCTCGAAATAAAGGCCCAGAGCCCCCGAAGTTGCTTCCCCCAAAACTCCCAGCTGCGAAACTGCACGCTCCGTTGATGGCTTTAAACGAGAGTGAGAGGCCACAGCAAAAGCTGTGAGCCATGTTAATAAAGACTAAGTAATAATTAAGTGGCGAGCATTAAGGTCTTGGATTGCCTTGGATTGAACATCGAATGGGGCCGACCGAATGCATTCATGACCTGTCCTGCGGGCCCAGTCACTTATTCACAGCATGCAAATGAGCTTCCTGGGTGAAAAGCAACGTATAAGTTGTATCTTTTCCCTCGAAACGTCATAATCCCAACAGAACCATCAATTCGTACAACAGTTTTACTGTGGCTCGTAATGAATGGCACTAAGCGATATAAATTTGACTCTTTGGGAAATAAATAATGAAGTAAATAATTAAATTTGTAGATAATATCATGAAGTATTAAAATGTCTCATAGATTAAGAAGTTCTAAATACTTTGTTTCCCTCAGATAAGCTTTCTTTAGATTGTTTTTCAAATAAAAACATTTTTATATGTCTTTCTTGGGAGTTTATTTAAATACATATACATTTATTATAGATGTTAATGAGTTGAACTTGAAATTTTTCTATATCGAGCACAGTTTTTTATTTAGATGTACTTTTTAATAATTTTAAAGCTCTTAAAAACCCTTATATTTGCACTTTTAATGTAAACCAAAGTCATTCCTTGTTTATAGCAATTAATTAATAGTTATTAATTAAGTACATACATTTTTCACGCTGCCCAGTGTAAGACCACCCAATACCTGACCTTGTCACTTCACTTAAAGGCTTACATTAAGCCTTGGATTTTGGTCCTTCATTCAGTTCACGTATCGCATGATTTCCGAAGTCTTACAGCCGCCCGGAGGCAGTTGCACACAATTTGCTCGAATAATTTTCAGTGAATATTAAATAAAATCAGGACAGAAAGCACGCACACTCAACACACATGTCAGTAATCAGTAATCAGTAATCAGTACGAAATCTGTGGGCATAAAATCATATGCATATTAGAACCAAGCCAATAATTAGTTTCAGGCAATATTAGCCAATGTCCGAGGAATTTGATTGATTTAAAATCGAATGCCTTGCAGCTATTTGCTGCTAAGGAATTCTGTGCTGTAAATATTGAGAGTTAGTTGGGATAGCTTTTCAGAACAAGATTAATAATATGAAAAGTAAATTAAGCTGAAAACTTCACTGTAGTGCTATTTTAAATACTAATCCAAGTTCTTCCTTTTTCTCTAAACATTTAATAATAATTACCAGCTTCAAGATATGTTGTCTCCATTTAAATGCCCTTAGCAAACTCATCTCTCACAATCCTGATTGCATCGGCTTATGAAAGTCAAATGCCCAGAAAAACTAGAATAATTGAGCTCACAGCTTGTGCCTTGTCATTAGCCCCTTGTGATGACTTCGGAGCCCGGAATACGTACCAATCAATGTCAAATCCGTGCGCTGTCATCCGGCATACGGGGCAGCAGGGCAGCAGGGCAATAGGGATATTGGGATACAGGACGGAGTGCAGGGCGCTCAACAGGACTTCAATAAATGCGCCCGGTGATTTCACTCATCTATGCAAAACAATCTTTTGCATGCAATTCATGCCGCCAAAGCCAGGTCGCTCTTCATTCAGGCGCTTTTCAAATTGCAAAAGGCAACCTGGCAGGGGGAAAAATCGAGGCAAAATCGTGGGGACTGAGGGCTGTAATTCATTCATATGCATTCACTATGTGGCACTCATCAACATTCGGTTCACACATGCTGGGGGAATATGGGCTTCCGGCGGCCAACAGATCCAGATGTTGCCTTTTTTCCAGCGCTTTCTGCAAAATTTTTGAATTGAAATTGCCGGCAACTGCATTGCGCATACGCCGCGTGTGCTGCATCGAGTTTTGAAATACCCAAAGGAGAGGAGACCGCCTGCTTCTTCTATTAACGTGCTCATTTCCCCATTTGCCAAACTAAGGATTCCGAAAAAATCCCTTGGCAAGTTTTGCCTTGAAAACGCTTCCGGTGCGAGTTCAGCTCCAACTCCTGTTGCTGCTCCTCTCGCTGCGAAAATAATATTTAAATTTATGATGACAAACTTTCAACGCCAGCTGCAAAGATTTGCAAAGCCAGAAAATAAAATAATGTAAAGAGCGACGACGATGGCTCGATGCTTGCCTAGGATGCCCAAAAAATGCTAGGGCAAAACATACATTTTTTATTAATACATATTATATATATATGTACATATATGTAGTATATGTATTATGTATGGCAGATATATGTCCTGCCGATATGTATGCATGCATGCGCACATTTCGTACGTTTGAGAATTCATGGCTGAGAGTATCGGTTTATATCTCGTGGTGGCAAGCGGACGCTTTCAATATTCGCCCAGCTTTGAGCTTACTTTTTCCATTTCCCAGTGTCATTTTTGAAAAATTGATTTATGGCCAATAGTGAGTGGGCACCGAGGGGATGCCGGGGCTTTGGAAAAACCTATCAAGTGTCTACTGCCGCTATCTGCACCCCCTTTTTTTTGCACTGCCGCTGCTCTGTTTGGTTTTGGTTTTGCCCATACATTTTTCCGCTGAAGGCTTTGAGGCATCGAGCATCGACAGCCGCCACAGCCAAAGTTGCTCAATAACCAAGCATATAGATCAGTTTTTAACAGTCCCCGCGCCCACTGAAAATCGGTCGACTGCTATACTGCTTTAAGCCATTTTCATTTCATTTTCGGGGATTCGATATGTCGCGCTTTAACCCGATAAATTGCTGAATTGGGACATTGCCACCCATGGACGTGGTCGTGCACATGCAATTGTTTCTTAAATCAACAAAATATTCATATTTTCTGATGGGAACGGAATATTGGAGATTGAAAAAAAAATCTATAGCATTTTGCGACCAATTAAATGAGAAAGTATTGAAAATGATTTTGAGTATTTAAGTCGAAAAAGTGGCTTATCCGGAGATAAATAATTACTCATATTAAAAAATATAATTCATTCTTTAAGGCGCATTTTAAAATGACTTAAAATGCCATTAAATACCAAGTACAATTTTAAAACAATCAAGAAATGTGATTAAAAAGCGCTCAAAAGCTGGCAATAAATTATATACCCCGCATTTTCTTGCGAAATATTAAACATTGCATACTTTTTGACACATTTTTGAAGGATTTCAAGCCACAAGATATCTTTCAAATAAATTCTTTCACTCTTGAGGAAAGAAGAGACTCTGGCAAACCCCCTTTGCTGCGCCCCTGAAATGCCTGCCGCAAGGACGAAATGAGCCGTCAATTAAAACGCACAAAAACAACAACAACAGCGTGGCAGGAGGGGGCGGGAAAACAGGTTCACAACCCTTCGCTGGTCCGCAAAGAAATTGCTCATTTTTGCGCATTTCAAATGGAAATTATTTCGCATTCGCTGAATGGAAATTGCCAGCAGTAATTCCGCTCAATCCCTCAGACAGTTATGGTGTTTTACTGTAGTGAGACGTAATTAAGCGTTGACTTGTTCAATTACCAGAATGCAATTGCTTTCGGCGTGGAGCCTGGAACAACAAAAGCCGCAAACGTCCGCGTGAACTGTCGAAACTTTGCGAACTACCAACTACCTGACCGGAACTCCGGCCTCGGAACTGGCAACCCGGAACTGGCACCTGTAGCGGCAACCTGCATCCGCATCCCCACCCCACTCCGTCAATTTGCATTAATGGTGTGGAAAGTGCGGCTTGTTTTCTTCTCTTCGTATCTTGTTTTTTTTTGTTTTTTGGGTCTAAAAGTTACGCGGTGCAAGTTGGCGGGTTAAGGGCGACGCTACATGCAAAATATAACTTGGCCTTATTCTTCGCTATTGCGCTGTCAGCCAGCCAAGTTTTTGTTTGCATTAAAATTGTCAGCGGCGGCGGTGGCAAGTTTGGTGGGGTTTCGTTTTAATCATGGCGCAAACTTTGCCCCAACAGCGGAACTCGGTAAACCCGGGACAAGGTTCGTGTCCCCTTGGTCCCCATTTCTGACACATGTGCTGGAATGCTATTTTGCACTGGGAAAAAGGAGGTTGCTCTACATTTTAAAATTGCCGGAAAAGTTGCAGGATTATAATTTAAGTGAAGGATTTCATTGATTGCCTAGAATATGCTGATTAATCAAAGACCTTTAACTATACAACAAAAAAATGCTTTTAAAACTAATATAATATATGTAATATTTAGAAATTACTAGGAATTTTAAACAACCTAAAAATGTGTGTAAAAGTATGCCATCCCTTTTTTATGATATTTAATTTTTGACCGCTGTCTTAGGATCTTCTAATTCTGCCAAATAATCGAAATATTCTAATAATAAATCTTAGACAACCCTAATAGTTTAGGAAGTATTCATAAAAAATTCTTACCCAAAAGCCTTAGAACTTTAAGCGTGATTTTATCAAATTTTTGAGTAAATGAAATTTAAAATGAAATGTTATCATAAAACTAACCTGGGGTCTTATAGCTCTTGTCTTAATAGGGAGTCACATGGGCGCAAAAGACCGTTCGGTCGCAGTGCCTCAATCTCTGTAGGGATATCTCCCCGATACTAATTATTATTTTATTATTAACTTGCAGTCCCTTTCGATCCTGTGCAACAACGATGAGTTGCCACAACTTATTGCTGTTTCTCAACATGTTCTTAGAAACATTTACTTATGTGTGGATATAAGTTTTTATACCCTTTCAAAATGTTTTGAATACTATGTATGTCCATATGTCTTTTAAATTAGCGCTTAACACTCTGAGTATGGGGTATCGATATCTCAGAGATTCGATTATAGCTTCTCTACTAACTCAATGCATATTTGAAAATTTCTATTAATATTTATAACTTTGCAAAATATAGAAAAACCAAGATTCCTATAGAGATGTCTCATAAAATAGTAAATAAAATAAATATTTAAATTCATACTTGCAGAATTAAAGAAAGGATAACTAAAAAAGGTTTTTCAACAACAGAACCCAATTTTTTTTTAGATCAAAATACTTTTAAATTCCTTAAAATAATTTGACGCTTTTCTTTTCTCTCTTAACTACTAACTCCATTTACAAACCACAAATTCTCTAATATATTGTTTAAATTAATCCAACCCTAAAAAATAAACAACCAATCGTGAGTTTTCCATAAGATTTAAAATGGATTTGTTTAAAACAAATTGTTTTTGAATTTTTCTTCCGTTACTAACATATTTAAAAAATAACATTTAAAAATTATCATTAAAATGTAATATAAGTAAAATATAAATTAACTACACATTACAAATGATAAATAATTGTATTTCAAAAAGTAACTGCTGTTATTGTTGTCGCGAAAGAAGAATTTTAAAAACAATTGTTATGGTTTCTTTCCTTTCCAAGTAAATTACTATTTATATCATAGAGAACTATTTTTCCCGGTGCTTACATTGCATTTCACTGCATTCTTTTTTCGAAAAGTATTTTTTGTGCATCACATTGCACAATTAAAATGCATGGGGCATGGGCAAGCACGGCAATCCAAAGTGTTGTAAGCGCGCAGCTGTTGCATGCCGCATCGAATCGAAATGGGCAACGGTTATATGCTTATGCATGAGCCACGCCAACCGATGGAACATCCGCCTGGATATCCTTGGACATCCTTGGCCGCTCCGAGCACCCCGCCCCCACCGTCCATTAACCAATCTTGGGGCATTACTTGAGGGCCTGCACTGCTGCAACAATCGGAGTTATTTATGCGCATAATTACCTGCGCTGCTGCAGCCATTTACATATGCGACCGATATCTCGGGGATCTGCCCGGATTTATCCTGAGCGCATACAAAATGTTGAATTAAGAGCGAAACTAGAAGGTGCTCCCAACCCTTGCCTTGCCTTTACCTTTACCTTTGCATTTGCCTTTGGCTTATTAAATGCAAGAGTAACAAGTGAAAACTCGCTGAGAACACTGAACAAACTGCAAAATTGCCTCATTATGTGAAAAGGCAGCAAATAAAAGTTGGCAGTTAGCACAAAAGGGCCACGTAGAGCTACCACTGTGTGGGAGTTGCAGCTGCTTTTGAGGGGTGTTACTGGGTGGCTGGGCTGCCGGGCTGCTCCAGAGGGCGTGCGGCACTGAAAATTTATGCAGCACAAAAGCCGCGGCAAATGTAAGTAAGCCAAACGACATAAGCAGGCATAAACACAGCCGGATCAACTGAATCCGTTCATAATGGCAGCCTGCGAAATACCCTTTGCGGAATGCCAACCTATAGCCCCTAAGACACTGATTTAATTGGGTTTACTTAATGGACATTGAAATAATCAGTTAAACGGGGAAGTCGGAGTGGAGGCCGGAATGCTTAGCCCTCAATGGAGGAGACATTTAGGTCCATGATGCTAAATTACCAAGTTAAGTTAAATGTTTGGAAGCTTTAAAATTGCTTCAAAGCCTTGGTTAGTTTTAATAAACTTTAATTTTGCAATAATTGAATAGCCTAGCTGTTAAATACTAGTGGGTTTTTAAAAGATTAATGACATTGAAAATATAGTAAACAAGTAAACCTTTAATTAGATGAAGTACTTTTCCGTTTAAAATAGCTTATGCCTTGATAGTGCCTTAATATGCCAATAAATATAGCATTTTACACAAGAAATAATATACCATTTTGATGGAAAAGTTTTAATAAATTAACAAGAATTTATTTGATATTTTTAAAAACTTTAAAAACATTTAAAACGGATTTAAAACACAGGTTTACAAGCAACAAAAGCATTCCTAAGCAACTGATTTTATTTTCGTATTTTTTCACATAATAAATCACTCAAACCAGGACTTTTTTTTAGTTACCAAAACAAGTTTAATGTGCTATTAATTCTAGCTGACTCAAAGATATAAAACTATCTATATAAAAACCCAAAATGAGGGTAAAGAATACCTTCTCAAACTGAACTCGATTCGCACTTGAGTTAAATTGCCCTCCAAATAAGCGCTGTCATGACGGTGGTTTTTCGCAAAATGCATTTTCTGTTTAAATTCATTTTTGGAGCCAATTCGGTTATCGAGTGGGGCAGCGGTTGCGAAGCCGCCAACCTAGTGGATATGGCCTCGATCTGGTTCCGGGTCTGGTGCGAGGGCCACTGGCACAAAGGACAGCCCCATTGAGTGCACCGACGCGTCGACGGCTCCCGGTGGGTGTAAATTTTGTTATGCGGCAAATGCGCCATAAAGCTCACGGAGCAGTAGCCTCTACACTTTGGATAATACTTTTTATTAATTTTAAGAAATTAATAAGGTGAATAAGAGGTTATTTTGCAGGTTCTTCTAATAATATGTATAAGAAGCTCTTTTTTCAAAGAATTTTACTTACTTTATTTATTAATAAATAAATTTTAACGTTCTCTTCAATAAAAATGAAAGTCGGAGTATAAAATAGATGATTTGAACATAATATAATATAATATTAATTATCATTTTAAAACTTATTCAGACAATACAAAGCTTAAGCCAAAACACTTCTTAAATTCCCTGCAAATAGTTTTCTTGCATTATTTCTGTGTGAAAATTGTTCTTAACTTGTATTATTCCTATCTAGAAATCGAATATAAAATATGTGTAAAATATAAACCCCAGATTAATTTTATTCCGAGTGCAGGAAGCTCGTGCCTGAGAGGGATGCAGGTCTTCCTTCAGCTTTCCCAAAGGCAGCTTGCATTTGCGTGAATATATTCCTTTCTCTCTGTCAGCCGCCCCTCTGTTTTTCGCTCCTCCTCCCTGGCACCGGGCATTCGGAGGTATGAAAGAGGTTTGGATACGGATTCGGAGCTGGGTACGGGTTCGGAAACGGGACCGGGTCCGGGTCCGTCCGTGTTGTGCATGTGCGGCACTCTAATAAAATTTAATAAAAAACGTGCAGCGCTGCATAATGCAATGGCAATGGACTCGCCCAAGGGGTTCTGGGATTCTGGTGCGGATTGGGGTTGAACTTGCGGTTAGGACTGTGTGTGTGTGTGTGTGAGGGGGGGACAGGTGTATCATTACCTGCACGCCAACCGCAAGCTCCCAGCATATCGATATAGATATAGCAAAGCTATAGCAAACCTACTCATTTGCGTCTTCTGAATAACAAAAAAAAAGTCCATCCATTTGACTCTTCTGAGAAACTTGCTTTTACACAGGAAAGAATTTTGTGGTACCAATAAATTGCATTTAAACTTTATGTTTAGATTTAGATTTATTTATTTATTATTATCCTGGCGCTACAAGTGTACAACTTTTAAATTAATGCGTCAGTCACAAAATGTAATATTACTTACTTATTAGTATTAAGTTAATACTAACATGATTTAGTTCTTAGATTTCTTGACTCCTTTTTAGTTCTCGTTTTGAAGCTTTTGAAGCTCTTTTTAACTTTTTTATGGTTTTTCAATGGTTTTAGGGCTATTTTTGAGTCCAGTTCTTTATTTTATTTTTATGTCGAATTAAGGCTGTCTTTAAAGGGTTTTGTGGTAGTTGAAGGTCGATTTTCAAAGTGTTTTTGGGGGAGTTTTTAAAGTTCTTTTTATGCTCTATTTGTAAATGCTTCTCAGGGGTGTCAGGGAGGTTTGTGGCGGGATTAACAAATTTGTCTAAATAAGTTTTGAGTCCGTTTGTCTTTTAAATTAATATCCATCCATCGGTTTCCGATTTCAAGGTGGTGGATTGTAGGGCAATTTTAAGGCAATTTTAAGGAAATTTTTAGGTCGATTTCTAAGTGTACAATTCGCATAAGCTTCATTATAAATATAATTAAGTTTGAACTTGTTTAAAATATTATTTATAAATAAAGAAATTTTTCTTATTGCAATATAGCAGGCAGGAGTAGATCTCCGGTAGTCATACGATGCCATGGGCAAGTGTGTCTCCCGGCAGTCTTCCCCGCTCAGCCAGCTCCAGGAGATCGCCTCCCATGGCGGAGAGCATCATCAATCTGTATTGACAATCGCATTGTCTCGCGAAGACTTGGCCCAGGCGCACAAAATCTGGCACGAGTTGACAGCGAGTAATGAATACATAGCAGCCACATCGTCACGGGACCAAGAGCAGCAGCTGGAGGAGGAACTGGAGGAGCAGGAACCCTTTTACTACACCATAAGCCGGCGGCATATCGAATCCCTTTACAACGAAGCCCCAGTGGAACCACTGACATCACCGTGCGGCGTGGTGGAGTACTCCACTTGTCAGGAGTTCCTGCTACAGGAGCTGCTGCAGGCCATTGAAACCGCCGAGGAGGAGCAACGCCAGAGACGCCACAATCCTGCCAGAATCAGGCCAGAACCTCAATTACAAGCGGAGAACAACGGCTGGCTGCCGGCTGCGGTGAGTAATATTGATAAATGTTTACAACTCACGCGGGAATTGTGGCGAAAAGCGAATGAAAAACTGTCAATAAGTGTGGCATCCTTTGCCGGATTGGAGTCGTGGCTGTGGCAAAAGAGATGAGTCTGTGGAGTCTGAGATTTTTTGGGTCAACCCTCTCTTCTTTATCTGACATCAATACGTTTTGTTCATCGGCGAATTTTACGGTCAATTGGTGGAAACTGAAGGAAAATATACGAGTAGAAAACACAGAGGGAAAAATATCGATTTTTAATTAAATAACAATGAACTAATATTTGTAAAGTGGAAGTTTTAAAGAATTGCTGCCAGAAAAGCCTACTTCTTTCCCTTAATCAATGTTTACCAACATCATAAGTCTGCTTATCCCACAAGCGTTTAAAATAATCATAAAAGTGCCAAAATTGAGGCTGACTTACGAGGTCCTTGGCTTACCTTTGGGATACTCTCCTCTCTCTTCCCTTGGCTTTCCCTTAACAGTTTAGGTTTACATATTCATATTCGTATCCTCCAAAGGCTTATTACATGGTAATTTTACAAACTCACACACACTCATGTTGGGGAAAGCTGTCAAGGACGTTCCCTCCTTACAACATATCATATTTCATGCTTAACCAAAGCATTTATCCCCTCACTTCCTACCCAGGTCGCTTTTCCCCCCGGCAATTGACCTTAACCAAATTTTATCTTATTTTTGGTCTCGCCGGGTTCTTATTACATGAATTTTACTTGAATCTTGGGGATAAAACCGACAAGAAAAATGTATAAAAAATCTGCAGAAAAACAACCCACACTTTATTTAATTTTTGTGCATTCTTGATTCTATAAAGTGGGTTTTGATTTTACAAAGTAATCGCAGGGAAGTACAGGTATTCAAGGACATGTCAAATTATGTTTTCATTTTTAAATTTTTTCTTACTCTGCCTTATAAACTGTAATCTTCAAAATAAATGTTTCTAACAGAAAGATTATACAATTTTATGATCATAATAAGCTCGAAAATACGTTTCTCTATTCAAGATTTTATTATTATGTACAATACTTTAAAAATTAAGAACTTTATTTGCTAGATAATTATTTTAACCCAGAATTTTAAGCCATATATTTGGCATTATATACAATGTCAGAAAAATGAGCTTATCCCTTTTTACTGCTTGGTTAAACATCTTCGTATTTTTTTTTCATAAACAGTAGTTACTTCACTTCTTAATAAATACTTAATATTAATATTTAATTCTATTGATTTGTAACATTTCTTCTTTTAAATCTTTAAGATATCTATAATTGATTAATGGTACTAATACCAATTTAATTTTAAACATAACTTTTAGTTTATTATTCATAAACCGACATTTATGAAAAACAGTTGCACAGAACAATTAGCTTTTACCGAAAAACATGAAAACTTAATATTTTTCAACTAGATTTTCTTACATATTCTCAGTTTAGTTTGGTTCAATTTCCTTTACATATGTAAAAAATACTTGTATTTCCCCAACGTATATGCATTTTCCCAATTTTACACCAACGATTTCCACCAATTCCCAACACCAGTTTCGACTTGGTTAATTTCCCGGCTAAAAGCCACAGTCAGCGAAGTCGCTAGATGGCACCACTGATAACCACCCCCGTTTTAGGGCCACTTTCCACTGGCAGCCACTTGTTTTCATCGCTCTGCGCATGAGCGAACACTGGGAAATCGGGCAGTCGCTCTCCGCTTTTCCTCCAAACTCTCCCCGCTGTGGTCAAGCGGAAGAGAGCATTCAGAGACCGACCCACCACAAGGCACAGGGAAAGAAACCCATTCTCCGTGCTCCGCTTCGTGAGAGTTTTCAGCTCGCCATTCAATTTTCCGTGTGCCGTGCTTTCACAAGTGAAAAATCGTCGCCACTTGGCCGCAGCAGGAAAAAAAACTCTGAAAAAAACTATACAAAAAACAAGTGACAAACTAAATTGAAAAGAAAACAAAAGCAGGAAGAGCGAAACCCCCAAAATAGATACAATCGAACGAGGTGCGAAAAGCGTTTGCATAACTTGAGGCGCAGGTGGAAATTGCCAGCAATCTGCGAAAGATTTTTCCAGCAAGCAGCAAAAGGGATTTTCAAGGACCCACTGTGTGTGTGTACTCGCAGGTCCTGCCCGCTCTGTACGTGTGTGCGTTGTGTGTACCTCAAGTGCAATTATAAATGGCGTAATTTCGTGCGCGTCGGCCGTGTCATGAACATAGCCGCCTTGCATCCCAGAGCTGACGACCTTGCGGACACCAACGGGATCACCAGAAACGGGATCAGGACGTATCCCCAGCGAAAGGAGGAAGAGGAGGAGGCTCGCCGGAGAAGCGAGTGCCCCTGCCGACGACCTGCAACATGGATGAATGCGACAACCCCGTCGTCGTCACACTAGAGAAATTCGCATCCGCATCCGCTTCCGCATTAATCGTATCCGCATCGCAGCCGCACGAGGATTTCGCCGAAACGAGCGAGAATATTTGTGACAAAGAGCCGAGGACGGATGATAACGGGGGAGTCCTAGACACAGAGGACCTTCTTCACACGTCGATAGACGATAGCTCGGCAGCAGCAACAGTCGAGGAGGACGCAGCCGTTGACGCGGAAGTCGAGGCAGTCATCATGGTACCCACATTCAAAGATTCTCTAAGAAAATCTATATAGAGATTTTAAATCGCTTACCAATTGGGCTTTAAAGTATGCTATGAAAAGCTTCAATAGTACAATCAATATCATAGCATACTTTTAGCCGGCTTGTCAAGTGTTGTAAAGTTCGTGAAGATTTCTACAGCAGAACCTAATTTATAGTTTCTGTTATGGCAATCCCAAACCCATTCCGTAGTTTGTATCTCACATAAAGTGTATAATTTGGTGGTTATAGGTGAGATGTGTGGATTAAAGCTGTTCCGGTTTGCATTTTCAATGTTTTCATGCAATAAACCTAAATATAATTATCTTAAAATAATCCCAAAATATCTAAACTATTAAATAAGAAAGAAAATCTTCAGTGCTTTCAAATTCCTATCTATAAAACAATAACCTCACAGCTTTGATACACATCTTTCCCAGAACCACCTCCACATAAATGCGTATCTATTAGAACTAGTCCCCATTGGTATTTATCTTGATTCCATTGAAAGTATCTCGTAGATAGTTATTGTTTAGTAGGAGCCGAGTGACTCATGTAGTTAGTACACATATTTTCTATTGTCTATTGTCTGCTCTGCTGTTCGGGGGAAGTCCTCGAGGCTCCTTTGTCTTCTACTGTGTGTGTTCGCCTCTCATCTGTGCTGACCCGATTTGCAAATGGGTTTCGCTTTCATGGTAATCGCTTTTAACCCGCTCCTCCTCTTCTCCACCCCTTCAGGGCCAGGCTGAGAGCAAGAAGCAGGGCAGCAAGTCAAGTCGCCGACACCACCACAATGCAAATGGAAATAGCAACGGCAATCCGGCGGAGGCACAGGATCAGGCGGTGCACACCAAAGGCACAGCCATGTCCTTTGGCTTTCGCAAGAAGCTCAATGGGACGCCCAAGAAGTTCAAGAAACTCCTGGAAGGCAGCGATAAAAGCGCAACACAAACGGACACAAAGGACGACAATGGGAATGCAGGTGAGAGTGGAACCAAACTAATCTAAAACAAAGAAGGCAAACTTATAAGGTATATTTCCTTATTTAAAGTAGTTATTCCTTAATGGTAAAGTGACTTGCCAATTAAGTATATAAATATACGGCTAGTTATCATTTGCCAATTAAGTTCCAAATATAAATAACTATATAAACTTTAAACAATGCCTAAGCTATTGGCTCATTGTTTTATAAGATTTAGCCTTGGTTTCATACCGAAAACCGGCTTGTGTCCCTTCTAAAATTGGCCATAACCGGCACAAGTATTATGGCTTTTTAATTTGGCGACAATTTGACCAATTTAACAACGACCTGACATGCCAACAATACAATTCATTCCCCTTTCTTCTCCTTACAGCTGCTCCCATTCACTTTGAGAAAGTAGGCGCCGCCGCCTCCCAGAAGACGGCCTCCCAATCGGTGGCAGGTGCGGCCGGCGGCGCTCGTTTCGGCTATCGTGGGGCGGTGCCACGTCCCGCTTCCGCGGGCCTGACTGCGCCCAGCGAGGAATCCGAATCCGAGACTACGGCCAATGCCCAAAATAATAACAACAATAACAACAGAGGAGCGGGAAGCGGTCCGGTGCTGGTGAGCAATTGTGAGTATCAAAGGGAATCGAAGAAAACTTCCTTGAGTTTTTTAATCGGTTCATGGAAAAGAAATGAATACGAGACTTGATGGTAAAATGAATGATTGGAAATCATAAATTCTTCTTCGTTACTTCCTATGAGATTCATGCATTTGTAAGGGTTAATGAATAATCGTTGGAATACTCACTGTGATATTCACTCGTGTTTTCATTATTCATTAGAATAAATATTACGATTTTTAATTGTTTATTCACTGAAAGATTCACTTGTGTGTTTATTGAACTATTCATAGAGACCTCTATTGGAATATTCATTGAAATTTTCATTAGATATTTATTCAAATATTCATTGGAGTACTTATTCGAATATTCACTTTGGTATTTACTTGTCTGGATTAAAAATTGAAAGCTTCATTGCAATTTTAATTGGAACTCTTATTAAGAGTTTGACTGGGATATTCACTGGAAAATTTATTAGAATATTCGGATATTTATTGGAGTACTTATTCGAATATTCACTGGGGTATTTACTTGTATGGATTATAAATTGAAAGCTTCATTGCAATTTTCATTGGAACTCTTATTGAGAGTTTCACTGGGATATTCACTGGAAAATTTATTAGGATCTTCTGTGGAATATTCATTGGAAGATTCATTAAAGTACTTATTCAATGGGGTATTCCCTAAAATCCTCTCTCATATTTCCACTGAAATATCAATCAATTTATACTCCATTTAAATATAAACACCAACTTCCACTCCTATATTAATACTATGCATTTCTCGTTCCTTGCAGTGAAACGACGCTCCAAGAGCGCACATGCCGGCGGCGTGTCCGGCAGTGGAGAGCCCAAAATAGCCCAGCCCAAGACGCTGACGTTCAACCTGAACCAGAACACCACCATAGAGTACCAGCGACGTCAGTTCTTCGGCGAGATTACGGACGAGAGGTCGGGATCCGACATGGGATCGGGAACGGGATCGAGAGCCATGCAGCCGCGATATAACTACAACAACCTGGCCAGCATGCATGCCAATGTGATGTGAGTAGTGATCCTGTGCTCGAAGGATAATCGGTTACCAATCTGAATACCCTGATTACAGAGTTCGCCCCACACCGCGACCCACGCCGGCTAGCTATGCCAAGTTCACCCTGCAGACGGTGAGCCTGCCGCGGCCAGAGTATCCGGTGGCCATCAGTCTGACGGCCACCACACCGACCACGCCCAGCAGCAGTGTGCAGTCGCCGGTGCCGGCCCACTCGACGGGTGCCCGGGCCAAGGACACCTCCACCTCCAGCTCCAGCAGCTCACGACAGCACCCATTGACCTCCGTGCACGTCCATCCGCAGGCCCAGCAGCGACAGCTTGACCAGAAGAGTGTCAAGCAGCTGACCAATAACTCCACGCGGCGGGGATTCTCCGGCAGTCGGGAGATCAGCGCGGACTCGGGAATAGCCAGCATGGACATGGCCCTGGACAGCAGTTCGGGCAGTTCTGTGGGCTCCAAGCGAAGTCGCAGCCGGCCCAGAAATCTCAAGATGGTGATGAGTGGCAGGCACACCTTCGAGGTGCGAGACGCCGACGATCCGCCCTCCAGTGAGTCCAACTCTTTTGTGGAACCGCTGGCACTTCCAAAGCTGCCCACAGACGGCAGCCAGAGCATTCCGCTGCCCCTGCTGGGCTTGGTTCGATCCAACACAGTGCTCAGTCGCGAGAGCTACGAGCGGCGTCAGGCTGAGGGATCTCCGGGATCCCAGGATCAGAGCGAGGAGAAGCCCAAGACCCAAGGCAACGGCGGCGGCTCCGATGAGAGCGAGAGCGTGGACGAAGAGAAGCTGTACCTGGACTCGTCCACCTCCGAGAAGAGTGCCAAACAGCAGCAGCAGCAGAGTCAGTGCTCGGTGGCCTCCACCTGGCGCCTGCAGGCGGGCGAGTCCCTGGCTGCCCAGGATTGCAGCAGCATGTCCATGAGCATTAGCAGCGACACCCAGGCGCCGGATAACGCCAGGGACAACAATGACAAGGAGGAGGACATGTCCCTGGGCCTGGACGAGATCAGCCTGATCAACACGGACATGCAGTTTAGCACGATCTGTGAGTGATCTTTTGCTTGTTTAATTATATGTTTTTGGATCTATCTAAACTCCACACCCTTCCAGCTTCAATGACGGAAACTCCGCCCAAGGTGGGACAGGTGGAGCCGCTGCTCAACATGCATTTGGTGGACAACCGCGAGGTGGTCGCCACCTGCTCATCCGGCGATCGTCCGCGCTCCTTCAACAACGCCCTCAACGAGTCCAAGTTTGCAGAGTTGGCCCTGGCCAGCAGTAGCTGCCTGCTGCTGGACGATGAGACCTCTCCCACAGATAGCCTGGTGAGCAGCACCGAGGACTCCGAGGAGGCGGCCGGCGGCAAGCTGCAGAAGCACAAGCTCAACGAGGAGCGCCAGCAGAAGGACTTCGATGAGATTGACATAGACGAGATATCGCCGGTGCTGGAGCTGGATCTGGATCCCCCCGGAAGTCGCAGTCCCATCTCGCCCGGCACACCCACTCATGCCTCGCACTCGCTGTCCTTGGGCTCGGATTGTGGAAACCTCATCGACGACGAGATTGCCGATCAGCCGGCCTTGCTGTGCAACAGTGAGGCCCAGGAGGCGGCCACCGACACGCCCACTCTGATGGAGACCCTCACCCAGACGGGATCCCTGAGGTCCCTGAAGAGTCAGTCGAAGGCTCGCACCGCCCTCCAGCAGGCGATTGAATTGAGTCTCAGGACTCCGGCGGCAGTGCGAAAGGCGGTAATGGATCGAGCTGAATCCCTGGACACCCTATCGCCCTGCGAGTCCATCTGCTCCGATGATCTAATGATGGACTTTGACATGAACAGCAGCCTGGACTCCATCGATCATATGGCCAATGCCTCGGGACGCAGTCGCAGTGGCTCCGATCTGCACAGGTTGGGCCATGGGGGTCAGGATATGGATGCCACCAGAGCGGAGACGGAGGCGGAACTGCTCTCGGAGCTGGAGCGGAAGGGCAGCGATGTAATGAAGGAGCTCAACACGCTGCTGAGAGGACGAAGGCAGCGAGGCGGTCCCAGAGAGCGAATTAGGTGAGTTTTGCTAAAGAGTTTAAGTTTTAATTTAAAATAATAGGTTTTTTCAAAGAATTCAGTATCTGTAAATAAGCAACTAATTAAGGGTTTTAAATATATCATTATAGGCTCTTTCAAGATAGATTTGACCACAGTATTTTTACAACAACAAAATGCTTTGTTGCATACTTTTAGGCGCTTTGAAATTGTAGAAATTGTAACAAAGAACGAAAAAAAAAGTAAATTATTTAAAATTTCAATAATAAGGAAAAGAAAAGAAAAGTTCTAAAAAATATTAATTTAGTTATATTTCCAAATAGATTTTATGGGTATACAATTTTCATTACTCCGTTCCAAATTAGAATTCTTTAAATTTCTTGAAATTTATCTCTATATCTTAGAGATCCATAAATGTTCCTAATAATTTCGATTTCTCTCTCCTTTTTGCCGAAGCTAATTGAATTGACTGCAATGGGGTCAGAAATGCGCTGGCGGTTCGCCTTTGATTTGGTTTTATTACCAGTCTATAGACTTTAGCCAGCTCTGCACTTGGCAGCCGGCCAGCGAATGTCGGAATATTATTAAGTGCATTTTCCTCTCGTGTTTTCCCTCCGGTCTTTTCTTCTGCAACCCAATTCCACTTGAGGTGCTGCAAATCAATCAGCAGCCTCTCCCTCTTTTCAGCGCAGTCTGTTTTTTTTTTAAATATATATTTTCTTGAATTTTTTAATGCGGCAACCGGCCGGTAAAATATGGCACAAGTTAGCCCTAGAAAGCCAATATTTGAAAATATTTATTTGGGATTTATGGGTGATAGCCTAGGGTTTTTAGGGAAATTTATGCAACTTCAATGAACTACAATAAGAAGAGAACTGTGTTGTACAAAAATATAGAAATAAGTAAGTAAGAAGAGGGAATATATCATACAAAATGGATACTGTAATTTCTTAAATTTCACGGTTTGAAGTTTTTCTATTGCAATAGTATCTTTTTAATAATATAACTAATTTACTACTTGTATAAATACTAGAAATCTAAATGATAAAATCTTAAAAACGATCAATTATAACAAGTCTTAGATTTAATAGAAAATAATGCCGGTTCAACAACAAGAAATTATTCCCTTAAAGCCCCCTAACTTAGCCAAGTGTTAATGTCAACTGGCCTGGCACATCCCTGAATATCTCATCAATCGATTTTGCCGGCCAAAAAGCAAACAGCAAGTGAGTCTCACGTGTTTGCCTGTTTGTTTTGCTTCTCATTTATTTACTTTTTTTTTGCCTGCCAAAGGGCACTCTGGGGTTAATCAGATGCAATTTACTTCAGCCAGCTCAGGGCTTTGGAATGGCATGACGCCCTGCCACTTGCCCCTGTCCTCCCTCTCCGGGTTTTTATGGCCAAATGGGAATGGAAATGGAAATTGAAATTAGCCCAAAATTAGACAGACATCATTGGGACAGGTTGGAACTAAAAGCTGCAATGTGCTTTCAACTTTTCGGCCTTTTGGCTTTTTGTTTGTGTTTTTTTTTTTTTTGGGTTTGGCAGAGTTGCCAAAGGTTACTCCACTCGGAATTCCCACTGCAGTTCCCGTTGTCGCTCCCAATTGCTGGTTTTTGGCGCCGGCTACCAGAAAGAGAAGGGTATGGCTGTGTGGGGAAAGAGAGAGATGAGACAGGGACATTCGTGGCCCAAAACAACTCCGTGTGGGCCACGGCATTCTGGCCAAGTGAAGCCAAAGCCGAAGCCAAAGCCAAAGACGCGACGGCAACGGCACTTGGCATTTCCAATTGTCTACGCCATTGTCTGCCTTTGACTTGAAGCACTTAAAAAATAAATTTACCCAAATTGGTAGTACATTTTATTTATTTTGTATAGGTTTAGGTCATGATTCAGTTGTTTAATTCAAAATTGGAACTATAAAAACCATTATGAGCTTTTTATGACAAGCCACTGACCTTGCTCAACATATTCTTTTTGCTTTCAAGGTTTTTATTATTAATATATGGAAGAAAATTATACTTTATAAAATATATTTACCTTATAAAATTATACTCTTAATTTTTAACAATTTATTGGTTTTAAGTAATAATTAAACCTATATTTATCTTTTTTATATGGTAAATGCTAAATTTAATGATTGATTTAAAGGTCAATAAGTTGTTCTGCTTATTAACATTTTGATATTGCCTTCGATAATTCAAGAAAACTTTCATAAGAAGAACGACTTCCAGAATTGTATTAATAAATACAGTATGATAAATGCTCGTATTATAAATTAAAACAATTTATAATTGATTACAATATTTAATATTAACTACCATAGTTAAAGGCTTGTACCTGCTTTAAAAAACTTATATTAATCCTCAGTTTGAGTCCCTCTTTCCCTTCGAGCCAAAGCCGCAGTTGTATTTAAACTTACAACAAATATTCCTTCCCACAAATGTAAACAACTCCAAATTCTTAATGCATAAATTAAGACCAAGTTTTGTTCTCTGTGTGCCATTCCCGTGTCTATCTATGGGAGCTCCAGAGAGTGGGTCTTGGCTTCTTGGCCAAATCGTGGTCGCAGTTAAGATAACATTTTGACTTTGGCCTGAGACTTGATGGCGAGTGCCGCATTCTTTTGTCATGGCAACAGCAACAACTACCAACTGGCAACATAGCAACCAGCAACAACAACCGGCAACGGCACGACATCAACATCACCATCACCATCACCACCGTCAGCTCCTCGATGGAGTCGTTTCTGGCTGCAAGCTGTAAGAGTTGGGAAAAACTTTATTGCAAGGCAAAAGCAAAAAAGAAAAATCAATTGTCTGAAAGAGCTGGCCGTAAATACTCGTAAATACTCATAGATACCAGTATGTGAACCTGTTTCGCGGCCACCGAGCCAAATAACAGCAAAATGCTGCTGGCCAAAATGGCTAACCTGTCACTGGATGGATCCACATCCACATCCCATCCCCCAGACCCAAACCCAAGCCGTTAGGTAGATGCGCCTGCGTCGGGACATTGGCTTTCCTTTTGGCCAAACAGCTGGGCCATGGCGAGTATCTCTCGGATACAAACCAGCAGTCGCATGCAAAACCGCACTTGCGGATTAACCTTGAGACAATCGCTGGCCAGTGCATGAGTCATGCCTCATGGACGAGAGGCACCCCCGTGCCACCGCTCACCTCTCACCTGAATAAATGCTGAATAAGCCCACTCAATCTCGGCCATTATTGGCCCGGCTGCAACAAGAGCCGCCTTCTGATATCCCCCATCTCTCTGCATTCCCGGCTGCATAAATATTGTGGCCCGGCTTTCTTTCTTTCATTCTGTGGCTCCTTAGTTTGTTGGCCAGCATCTCCTAACGGCTCTGCCACACAGACACCGAGAACACTGAGCACACTGAGCACAAAAGCGGCCCAAAGCCCACATGGTTAACTCTTTCAGCCCACCAGCAACATTCTTTCCCCAGCCTTTTTCATGTTGTTGTTTGCTGCTGGAAACGTTTGGCAAGCGAAACATTGGTAACAACAGCAACCAAGCACAGTGGGCATAAAGTGATTGATTGGAGGATAGAATATAAAATATATGATTAAAGTTCTTCTAAAAATAAGCCGTCTTTTAAAAGCATATAAAGTAGTAAATCGATTTTAAATTTTTACAAATTGTTTAGAACCTCTTTTTTAATTTAAATTCTTTTGGAAAATATTTATGGTATGAAGTTTTATTAAAGGATATAAAAAATAACATAATTGTTTACCTATAGTTCAATAACATTTTGGATATTATCGGTAATATTGCAAAGAAAAAATTGAACAGACTCAAAATTATTTCCTTTGAAACTATGAATATTTTTTAAACATGGTTATACTTTCTGGATATTATACATCCATATTTTTTAATTTATACTCTTCTTTCTTGTTATGGGAAATTAAAAATAATCGAATTGCATACCTAGGGTTCAATAAAATGTTCAATATTATCTTTAATATTGCAAAGTTATAAAGAAAAATATCTACATTTGAAAAGAAATATTAAAATATCAAATACATCACTAGGAAAAACGATTTCTTATGAGACTTTAAATATTTTCGATATATGGTAACACTTTCTGTATATTATACATTCATTTGTTTAATTAATACTCTTCTTTCCCGTTATGGGAAGTAAAAAATAACATAATGTTCCATACAATTCTCAATATTATCTTTAATAAGAATAAAAAAAAAAAATGTAAATTTAAAAGGAAATATTAAAATATCAAATACATCACTAGGAAAAATGATTTCTAATGAAACTTAAAATATTTTCGATATATGGTAACACTTTCTGAATATTATACATTCATTTGTTGAATTAATACTCTTCTTTCTTGTTATGGGAAGTCCGGAATAACCTAATTAGTTACCTAAAGTTCCATAAAATTCTCAATATTATCTTTAATATTGCAAAGTTATAAAGAAAAATATGTAAATTTAAAAGGAAATATTAAAATATCAAAAACATCACTAGGAAAACTGATTTCTTATGAAACTATAAATATTTTCGAAATATGGTAACACTTTTTGGATGTTATACATTCACTTTGTTTAATTAAAAACACCTATTTTTCCCTTTAAACACCCAAAATAATGTGATATACAAATCGATCGTGGCTTAAAATCTTTGCAAATCATCAAGGTCCCATAAAAACTCTAAGTAAAAAATATAATTAATTTTAAATCAAATCAATTAAGTACGCCCCACTGTATGCATGTTCCATTACCAATCCGTACCACAGCATTACCACCACTTGAGCTTGTGGCTCCAACTTCGATTCCAACTCCAGTATTAAAAACGATCTCAAAGCGCGCGGTTCGGTTCCGTGGCTCAGTTCACGCCTGGCGCCTACCCCCCTGCGAAATACGAGTAATAAATTGTATTCATAAAGCACAATCAGTCCATCAGCAATATCGGTTCGTGGAGAGCTGCCAATAAAGGCAATGGTTTAATTGGTTAATTGTGCAAGAGAGGTGGTTGCTGTTCCAGAAGAGCGTGGGAGCTGCTGTTGCGTAGATTCCAATTAAATTGCGTTGTTAATAACCCGAAATAGAAGCCAAAAAATCGAGAGCCAGTGACCGCAGGCAGGCAGTCGTCGCCTCTAGTGATACGCACCGGTGCCTCCTCTTCCATGCCGCAGATACAGATACAAATACAAAGGTGGACGCAGCAGATACAGATACGCGCTCCAACGCCATCGAACGAGCCGCAGCTTTCATAACAAAAGACACGCCGCGGGCACAAGTGTCAATGAAACGAGCGTTTTGGCCAAGAGGCACTTCGCATTTGGCCTAGACCCGCAGCTTTGAGTGAGGAAAAGAGAGGTACGGTTGAAGTTTTGCTAAATATAAAATGACAATGTTGTAATCGCTTCCCTTAATATATCATACTCCCAAAATTAAAGAAATAAAAAATATTCTCATAAATCAAAGTCTAAGAGTAGCTCCTCCCATTATTTAAGCCCTACAAGATATTCGTTTAAGCCATAAAAGTCAGCCTGTGGTTGAGTATTTAAAGCATTCTCAGCATTATCCGGCAGAAGCAGACAGCAGTGACTTACAACAGGGCCAGAAACCTTAGCCAAGTGGTAGCCCAAAGTGGGTGATGATTTCCGCTCCTGGCTTTTGCGTAATTCGATATGCAACCGGGGGCAAGAAAACAAAAAAAACACCAGCAAATCAAGGGGAGAGGGGAAAAGGGAACAGGGGCAGGGGAGACCCCAACACAATGGTCGGAAAGTGTGTCACATGCAAATGCAGGCAGCGTTTGGAAAATCTTTTGGAATTTGATGCCATAAACGTAACAATTACAGATATCAGGCACACAAAAAAAAACACACACTGGGTATACGTGTGTGTGTGTGGTAAAATTTCAGGGCAAAAGGGGAGAGAGAGGTGCCCCCTTTTATGGCTTTTCAGCCACTTCAAGTTCAGTTGCATTTGCGGCGCGTTCAGGTTTTGCTTACGGATACGAGAGTACGCGTTCGGGGGTATGGATACACGGGCTCCCATCTCCATCCATTGCCATGCATAATTCAACAGAATGTTTGGCCCGGCATGCCATCCAGTGCAAATACAGATACAGATATCTGCTGCTACCTACTGCTATATAGCAGGCAACTTCCAACTACCAACCTTCCTATCTACCTGTCTGCCTCCGAAATGCTCTTCAACTCTCTGAGTCTCCCCTTTCCCCAACCGCATCTCCAGTCGGTAGAGTAGAGTCATATCCCCATCTTAACCATCGCTGATCATCATCCTCCTCGGCTCACACATACACTGTACACAAAAGATACTCGATCTTTGGTCATTATGAGCTTACATTGCAGTAAAATCTTGATGTTGGAGAGTTGAAATAATATTATTAATATCTGAACATAATAAACAATTGAGGAAATACATATTTGTATTACTAATATTATACCTTCATACTTTCATTTAAACTAATTTAATCACAAACAAGGCTTCTGTAAATGAATAATATATATAAAAGTCCTACCTTCTCCTCTCCTTTCTTTGTATTTAGCACAACTTCGTAATCAGCATCTCTTCTTTAATTAAAGTTAATTTAACTATTAGGCCTCTGTAAACGTTTTTTTTTCTCACTGTCTGAACCTCTACTTGTGACACGTTTTGACCATTTTTGGTAATGCAATGTTGTTAGCTTTATTAAGGCATTAAAAATTCATAAAGCAAGTGTCTTAGCAAAGGAAAATTCAAACTTTTAAAAGCTATACCAAATTATATAGAGCTTTATTATAAACAAGCAATTTTAAATTTTAAAAAACAAGTCATATTTCTTATAATTAGTTCAGGAAGTGGGATAATTACCATCTTCTAGTTAGATATTTTTTCCCGTGTAAGAGAACTCTTGGCATGCGGGATACACACCGGATTCTCATCAGAGATGCTACAGCCGTGTGAGAATGCTGCTTATTTCTTTATTTTTTATGGTCATTACCATTACTTGCGTGGCTTGTAGCACTTGCGCCTTCCTTTATTTTCCCGGTGCCCCTAATGAAGCTGCCTCGCCTTTCCATTTCCATTTCCACTTCCCCTTCCTAGGTGTGTGGATCTTCGGATGGGTACTATATACACCATATACCATATAGTACTCCTCTGCAACCCCAAAAGGTCTCCGGACTCTGTGACAAATGGCGTTTTGCCGCACAAATTGATAAGTACCGTTTTGGGGGAAGTGAGGAGGTTCGAGTGCATGTCGACGCCTCGACATGTGTGATTGAGATTGTCACTGCGATTGCCAGTCATTGTTGGTGGTTGAATGTTGAATGTTACCTGTTACCAGTTACCAGCTGCCGGGTAACTGTTGCAGCCAAGTTAGCGACAGTTGCCGTTGGCAGTGGCGCGTGGGGGACTCAGAGCAGCAGTCACAAATGAGGCACATTTCCAACTAAATGCAGCTACCAAAACAGGTGCGTAGCCCGAGGGGGAGTTTAGGGGAACTTTGACGGCCCCTTTTTTGTGGAAAACCTTATCGCCGCACGAGACAATTATGTGCTCTAAAAGGTCATCACGTAAAGTACGAAACACGAAAAGTGTTGACTGGCTTATTATCTAGATCGTATTTCCAAAATTTCGTGGTAAATGGAGCGAGCTATCTAGTGGACTCTCAGATGTCTTCTATTCGTGCTTTAGAGAGTTTTTGAACGATCATAGGAAACTCATTTTAAATTAGATAGATCTGTTTAGAAAAGTCACTTGATAGAATTATGGTTAATGTTCCTCAATTTATAAACAAATTATAATTAAAAATCGAAAATAAAGGAAAATTAATAATCTTGATGGATAAACATACCTCTAACTCTGAAAATCTCTTTGTAAATTTATATAGATACTCGGAAGTTTTATTCAGAATATAGGATTAAAATCGTTAAATTGCTGTTTCCTTATAATTTAATCTTGAGTTAACAGAGGAGAATTTAAGGCTCCCCAATTCTTCTACATAGTGACAAATGACACAAATAATTGCTGAATTATTACATTTTTTTTTTTCTGAATACTTAAGTTAGTTCTTTAAAGTTAATAGTTTATTTTCCCAATCACTTTAAACACATTCAATGAACTAAATATTGTATATAAATATGCATCTTTAAATACAATTTCCTGGTGGACAATATTACTAAATTGGCGAAAAATTATTCTCCGTTCACAGTAATAGCTTCCCCCTTTTCTAGGCCTCTGCTAATATTGCTTTTAATGTTCATATGTATTGTGTGTAAATTCCATTTGCTGCAATTGTTGCAATGACAGGCATTTTGTCGTCTAGCAATTTGTATTAGAGTTTTCCATTTTTTTTCTGCTTGAAGTACGAAATATCCGGCACAGCCGCCTGCTGAGTTTCGCTGAATTGAGTTGTGCAAAGTACTCGCATTGTTTTGATTTCGGTGGATCGCTGGATCTCTTTGGGGCCTGATTTTTGCATTCATATTCATGGTACAAACCACACATAAAGTTGGCGTGCGAAAAACTCAGCAACATGCGGAATTTAGCTGCTTTTTTGTATGCAGTTGTGTGGGATTTTGAATTTGGGAAAGTGTATTTTCGTGTTTTATTGTTTGGAAATAGTGTAAACCTTAATTGCGTTTTGCTTTGGAAACCAAGTCGAGTTGACTCCGCTTGAACTTTTAGGTTGTAGCAGAAATTAGGCTACTACAAGTATAATTATTTATACGTAATTTTGTGATTTAGTGATGTATAAATTATTTAATTAATTAATTGAAATGAGCTTTTAAAAAACAATAATTTTTTGTGATAAAATCAATTTGTTGATGAGTTTTCAAATATATTTATGACTAAATGTTAATTATTATTATACAAATTACTAGCAGTTCACTTCAAAAGCAACTTAATTTTACTATTAAATCAATACATTATTTTAAAAATATTTTTTTTGTTATAGATTATGCCTACCATTTTGTAATTAAACTTAGAAAACTTTTTCCAAAACAGCCTTATTTTAAAAAAATAAAATAAAAACCTTAAAAAAATCACAGAATAAAAATAATCACACACTTTTGACCACAAATAGTACCGTAAATTGGGTTTCAAGCGTTCCAAATAATTCACAGCACTCTGAAAACAAATAAAATGAAATATCTCCACTGATCTTTACCCCCCAAAGAGGCAATCAAAACCGTCTCAGCAGGAAATTTAATTATAATTAAAATGAAAAAGTGCTGAGAACCTCCAGAGATGCCGACAGATGGCAGAGAGAAACCCAGGTAACTGTGAAAATAGAAGGGAACCCCGGCGAAACAATAAAAGATACAACATATTTTTGTACTTTCATCGCCGCTCCAGATGAGCTAAAAATTGTTCACGCTCCGCATTCTTCACAGTCCATTTCGTGCGATTCGAGATCATAAACAGAGTTCGCGAATTCAAATTCAAATTCAAATTCAAATTCAGATGCTGCATTCAAATCGAGGCTGTGCCCGAGTTTCCGGGGGGCAATTACTTACTCTTGCTTTCTTGGCCATCTAACTTGGCCAACTAGATTTCGGAATGAGGAAAGTCTAGAGCGTGAGATGCTCGGCCTCTGTCGTAATGGATCCACTAACCGAAATATCGTTATAATTGCGCAGCTATTAAGCCCAGATCCATTAGCCATTAACCTTTGGTATTCGGTTTCGGTTTAGGTTTCGGTTTCTGTTACAACCGTAAATAATCGAATGCGCTAACAAACCGTCTATTGGCTTCTCTCCTTTTGTTGTTGTCGGCTCTTAATACGTTTTTCAACAGTTTGTTTAAATTATGCCGTACAATTTTTTTGAACATTGTGCGCATGTGTAAGCGCCATCCCTTCCCCCCGTCGCTGTTTCCCCCCTTTCGACCATTTTGGGTGACTGCTACACGCAACGCGCAACAGTTGACTTTCACCAGCTGAGAGGCACTTCGATTTATGCCCAGCATTCATGTCGTGCAGGTTAGAGCCGCCACCTGTCTCCTCACCTTTCTCACCTGTATAGCCATATAGCCCCACCACCCCACCTGGGGTATGTTAATTGCTCTTTGGCAACTGCCTGCTGAAGGAGCTCTGCTCCATTCCTTGGCCCGGCCCTAATCAATGGCATTTCGCTTTCATTGCGACCGCGTTAATTGAAGCTGGCTAAATAATTGCAAAACTCACCCCTGTAGGAAGGCCTACACTCAGCAAAATTTAAAGAAAATTTATGTAGAACAATTTGTTGGAATAGAGTTAAAAAATTGTGTGCAATTTGTAGTATTTTTGGGTAAAACTTGTTAGTTTTCATATGAAAGAAACTTTCTCTGCGGTTTCCTGCGGAGGATTAACAAAATCGTTAAGTTAGAATAAAAATTTCAAAGGTGGATATATTATTATTATATACATATTATTTTTATATACATATTATTATTATATACATATGTATATTATTAGTGATAATTAGTTTGACTTTGTAGTATCCAAAAATGGAAAAATTGATTATAAATCAATACCCATCAATGCTCTTGTTCTTATGCCCCATTTAGAACTATTACCTCATAAATATAGTAATATTATATGAGAAGAACTCCAGATTGTATATATTTTCGATTAAGAATTTTAGAGCTAAACTAAGTTCAATGCACATTTGGAGGGAAGTACCTACTTTTTGTAATAGAATTCCCAAAATGGTCTAGGTGAAAATAGTTACTTCACTTTTCTTCATTGTTGCTTTTTACTATTTTGTTGTTACTAATTGTGTTTAAACCTTTTAAGAACATAACAAATTTATCACAAATCCAAATCTTAAAAATATTTTTATTGCTGAAATGTATTCAAATTCAAAAATTGAGATAATAGAAATTCGCTTTATAACCTAAACACTTTAAAGCTAAAGTATTCTAGCACAGATAAATTTAGTAAGTAAGCCAACAAAAAAGTGCAAGTTAAAAACTATAAAAGACAAAAACCACAAGTGAATGTCTGATGATTTTCCTTTTAAAACATATTCCTGTTGAATTAAATTTCCTTGAATGGCTCACCAAAATTTAGCTGAGTGTAATGGCGTCGCACTCTGACAGACTTTAGTCTACAAACTCTCCACGACACTCAGCTGTTCGGCGGTCTGCGCATGTCCCGATTGTGTCATTGTGTCATTCTCGCCGAGCAACAACATGGAGCAGTAGCAGTAGCCAAGGAAATTCGATTTGTCAGAAGATTGGATGATGTCCGAGGCGAGCTCCGTCAGCAAATCCCCGCCCAGCGGAGTGCGAAGGGTGCGCACCGATCTGAAGACCTCGGAGAATCGATTCCTGGGCGCTGGCTTTGGTGGTCACCACCAGCGGACCAGCTCGCCAATGACCATCAAGCAAAGGCATCTCCACTACTATCTGGCCAGCAGTGCGCCGCAGGCCAGGGAAACATATCACAGGCACTGGCTCTACTTAATACTAATAAAATAAGTAGTTTATTTCATAAATTAATTATTAAAATGTATGGTTTATCTTTCCAGTGCCCAACTGCCCGCCCGTGCCACCAGATTGCTGAACCGGTCGCGTCTCCAGGACCAACAGCTCACCGGCAACGATTCGGATAACAGTTTAAGGTCCACACACAGCGGCGGGGCTTCGGCGGCCGCTGCTGCACGCAAGAGGAGCACGGCCAACTCACGGGCCTCCACCGCCTCGTCCACGGCCAGTCTGCCCCGGCAGCGTCACCTGGGACAGTCGGGAGCCGGCGGCGGCGCAGGAGGAGGAGCAGGCGGTTCAGGTTCGGGAGCTTCTAGCCAAAGGTGCAGTGGCGAGCTGCACAGCTCGTCGGACGACCTGATGTTGTATGACAAGTCCTTCCGCAATGCCATGCTCCAGGATGTGCTGCAGTTCAAGAAGCAGCTGCTGCGACTGCGTCGCATACTCCAGGAGGTGAGAAAATCAGAAATTACTTTCAGTTTTTATTAGCTGGTTAACTATTGCCATTATTTAGTAGTATTTTTATTATTTTACCACTTTTCTTTACCTACATTTCCATGGCACACCCAACACTCACTCACTCACTTACCACCATTTACTTGCACCACTCCTAGGAGCCAGATTTTGATTTGAAACGGGTACGTTGCCTTTGGGTTTTCATTTATTTTCACCTGTCCAGGGGCATCTTTGGTTTCTTGATGGATGGAAAGTAACCCAATGACTTTTACTATATTTTTCTCTTAGACGGAGACGCTTAATCCTTTCGAGAACGACAACGTTCAGCTGTTCGCCGCCTGCGGATTGGACAGCAAGCAGCTGAATGACATCGATCTGGCCAGCCTGACCTCGTCCACGACGGAGGATCCGCTCCAGGAGCTAACGGATCTACGTAGACAGGTGGTTTACCTTCAGGTATTTGCACGTTTTTTGCATTTCGTTTGCTCGTTAAGCCGGGAGAATTGGGTCACAAATCGAACTATTCGATATATATTTTGGATTCGAAGCAGGACAAGACTTTTCTATTGCATTTTAATTCTCGCTGTTGTCTTAATGTTCGTTAGATATACATGGATTCTATATATATATATCCATTTAGCATGTGAAATACCCAATCAAGGCGAATACAACTATATAACTTTATGCTTATTGTAAAATTCTGTCTTTGGAAACAACATGTACACTGTTTATACATACTTTCGGCCTAAAGTTTTGGTTTTAAAGTGTTGATTTTGCACTTTTATACACAAATCCAAACTTCCTCTACACTTTTTACATAAATACATATGTTGATGTTTACAAGAATTGCTTTGTTTTTAAGCCAAAATTAAGTAAAGTTAAAAATCAGACTTGATCAAAGCATGACTGTCTTCAAAAATATACAAAACCAAGCCAAGATAGCCCGCCTAGATACTCGTTACTGTATAGATACATATTTATAGATACATATAGATATGATTTTCACACTCTCTGGCTTAGATTTAACCACTAGTGACCTTTCATGCCTCGCTCCACAAGAGTGAACTGACATTTACTGACCTCTGCTCTCCCATCCCACTCCCGCTACTCCACCGACAGGGTCAAGTGGACGATCGTGATCGCACCATCCGCCTGCAGCGCGATCTCATCGAGCAACTGGAGGCGGAGAAGCGGCAAAAGGCGCTGGCCAATGGCACCACCAGCGAGCCACCCGGCAAGGAGCTCATCAGCATGGCCACCCAGACGGAGCGGGTAAGTGCACATCCATATATATCTCACCCGATCCCGATCCCATTCCGATTATTCCGTTAATGATATGTGTTTGCACAACATTGACTAACCGAAAAAGAGAAACAAGAGCTATCGACTATTTCAATTTCAATTCCGATTTCGATTCCACTTTCACAGACACGACCACTTGCCATTGGTGCGGAGGGTTTGTCCAGGTAGGCAGACTTTCATGTTGTTTCTATTTCGATTTCGATTTCGAATTCGATTTCGGCCATCTACCTCATACGGAATTCTGCATTATTTCTGTATTTTTTACTGTAGTTTTGTTTTGGTTTTGAATTTGTGTAATAGTTGTAATTTTGGGGGCTTTTCATCAACCGCAGCTGTGCGGCCGCAAACTAACAAAACTAATACAAAACGATGCCGCCGCCTGTTGCTGCTAGTTTATGCTGGTTACACAGAGAAAAAAATATGCTACTTGGGTTGTTAATTTGTTCGAAATTAAGCTGTGAAATTGGATTGCTACAAATATTTTACTAATCAAAAAATACGGATATAAAAATATTATAAATAACCTATTAAGCTTTAAATTTGTATTTAATCTTTAAAAAATCTTGAATAAATTTTTAAAATATTTTATTAACCCATTCAAATTTATATATTTTCGGACTTTATTATTTAATTGTAATCTACAAAACCTCTCTGACATGAAAAAAGTCAATATTTCATATTATGATTTAAATATAAGGATTTTCCCTTGTTTCCTAATTCTTAAGGATTCTTACAGAGCAGAGTTTGGGTTTATTATCCTTACTAAATTTAATAAAATAAAGTCAACTATAATTAAATTAACTAAATGATCTGAATAAGAAATTAAAAAGATATTGAAAAGGCATTGAGAAGATATTGAAAATTATAAGTTTTAAAAGGCATTTTAATGAAACAGACTTAAGATAAACAAAAAGAAATACATAAATCTCATTTTTTCGAATTTATAAAAATAAAAACTCGTCAATAATATATTCACATACAAAAAATTAAATTTTAGTTAACATTTCAATGAAGTAAACTCAGAAAACAGACTTCAAATAAACAAAAAGAAATAGGTAAATGTAATTGTTTCTAATTTATAAAAATAAAAATTCGTCAATAATATATTCACATACAAAAAATTAAATTTTAGTTAAAATTTCAATGAAGTAAGCTTAGAATAAAAATATAGATCGAAAAATATAACTTATTATTCAAATTCCTCTTGGTGTAATCTCTGTTGCAAGTGGCTGTTGCCTGCCAGTGGCTGCTGATATTGCCGCTGGAATCGGTTTCAGCTGGCTTCACGCTCCGCTGGCATGCAAATCAGTTGGCCACTTTTTGCCGGCTCTTGACGCTAATGGCGGCCAATTGCAATTGGAGCAGTCTAATTAGGGCCGATTCTGCAGTAGCTGCAGAGTTGGGAGCCCACTGAAATCTGCAGCAGATCTTTCAGCAACAGGAGGCGGAAACCGAACCGACTAACAATAGATACTTGTTCCCCGATCTTTCTCCCCCGATTAACTCATCTGGATTTCTTTTTTCCCCACACACACACTCTGCCATAATGCTTCCATGGAAAATATACACTCTGCTTTCTTATCTTTAACCATCTCTCTGGCATATTTAGACTACAATTTGGGGAGCAACAGGTACTATTTTGTGATTTCATCCTAGCCATCATTGTGCTCTGTGCCATCAATCTTATATGTATACTACACCTAAGCTATAACTGTATGGATAACTGCAACTCGTGCACCTGAGAAACTAACCAATCAAGTTCCTCTAAAGCATTTACTAACCATATATAACTCAGACCCAATTAAAACCTACCTAAGCTTTAATATCCATAAGATAACTTTAACTGTGTATGTTTTAAGTACGTTATTAATTTGTCACTGAAAATTTAACACTGTTTGTGAAACGTTTTAATTGCATGCGGCAATTAAATAGAGTCCCAAGGTAACGCAAACTAAAAACTAACCCACAAAAATGGCGAGAAGATGGGGTCTAAAGCAGTACATAACCATGATGATTCAGTTGATCTTATGAATCATAATTTATAAGTTTTATAAGGTCAGAGAATGTACTCAGGGTTATGGGGGTTTTTTTTATTGGTGCAGTTTAATTAGAATGCACAGCAATAATTAAATGTTTTTGATAATGGTAATGCTTTTATAAATAAGTAACGATGGAAGTTTATAATATAAAAGAATAATAAATATAACATAAAAACAAAAAGGTTCAAATCATTTAAAAAATTGATTTAATTAAAAAGAGTCTCATAACTTGGACGAGGAATTCCTCAAAATAAAATTATTAGTACTTGCTTTTCGACAGTTTTAAAGTTTTATCTTTAAATAAGTTTATAGTCATTATTTTATTTATTTATACATTTTAAATCAATTTAAATGTTTTCAAAAATAAATAATAAAAATTCTTTCCAAAGAAGCCAAGAAGTATAAAAAGAAAATTTACATTCATATTTGTCAAAGGATTCTTAATTATTACTATGTGATACTTATGATCATTTTTTAAAATGATTTTAAGTCTGTAAGATGTTATAAATGAATAAATTAGTGTTGAGTGGGTAATATTAAAAATATTATGAAAATATTCCTACAAATTTGATTCCAAAATTTGTATTTTATAATCACAAACAAACTTGAAATGAACCCAATTTAAATAAAATTAAATTCCTAAAATCTGCCGTCTATTTTCCCATCTTCTCTGCCCAATGTAGATATTTAAAATGGCATGTGGGGGAAGCTAATGGTTTTATAAATTAAAATTAAACGCACATTCTTCTGCAAGACCCCTCTAACTCCCATTTCTCTGTTCGCAGAAGTAAGCCCGAATATACCAGTTATACCACGCACTTTCCGACGCTCCACTTGCACGACTCCACGCTGGCAGCCACCACGATAATCCGCCACCACCAGAGTAACCATAGCAGCAGCAGCAGCCACCAGGGGGAGCCGCGGGAGCGCGAAAAGTCCCAGTCCAGTTGCCCAGCCCTAAGCCAGACCCGGCGGCACACCATAATCTCCACCACGCTGACCAACTACAACCAGCAGCTGGCGGCGGCATCCTTCCCGGACACGCCACCCCGACGCTCCTCCATCGGCTGGGAGGCAGCCACCACGAACACACCGTCGGCCTCCTACAAGCCCGTTAGGATAACGCTGATTGGAGAGCCACTGCCGCTGAAGCATAATATTAAGTCCGCCAGCGGATCGCTCTCCTCGCTGTCCTGCTCCTCCACATCATCGCTGTCGCCGCAGGCCCAGAACGGGGTCAAGTTGAGGTACCCCAACGGGTGCCAGAGCAAGCCAAGTGCGCATTATCAGCCGTTGTACAACAGCAACAAGATGACAAACCCAACCGTAACTATAGTCTGATTTGGATACACCAGTCTCTCCTCCAGTTTTTAAACACCATCCAACGATCTGGCAGTCGCAAGTCTTCTCCGGGGAACGCTCTGAACAACAAGGAAGGAATCCATATAATTGTGAAATAGACCTAGTACAAGTTCTTAACTAGCCTAAGCTGAATACGAAAGTATATTTGCATCTTAGCCGAGAGCTCTTAGTAAAATATTCGCATGTAAGGATTGTACTTATCTCCATACATTTATATCCGTATTGCTTCAATATACATTTAAACTACAATTAGCTCTTCTTTTGGCCAAGTTTGTTGGTCCCCAATAATATTTTGATAGCCAGATATTTAATATCGCCCGTTCTGAGCCTCCAAATTAATGGAAAACCAAGCACAAATCTTATAAATGTGCGATTAGTGGAATATTCTATATATATATGTATGCGTATGTGTAATCTTAAATAGAATTAATCGACTTACCAACCTTTTGATTGTTAAATTGTTTCACCTAAGTTTTAGTCTAAGTTAGAGAGTTTTTCCCGGTTTAATTTTCCTGTACTTTGTACTATATATATATATGAGCTATGATGTATTTCTAAACCAATAGCAGCGAAGAGGAAACAATAATGAACGCAAGATATCTTCTATTTTATTCTCCAAGAGCACAATAATCGTCAAGTAATTACCCGATATTATATAACATATATACTGTATGAAAACCACTATTAAAGAGTTATAGAAAGTACCTATCGATAGAGAAAGATAAACAAGAGGCTGTGTGTTTGATTTGGAGGCAATGCATTCAGGCAGCCGGCACTTGTCAGCTGTTGAGTGGCCGGCCGCCCCTGGTGAAGATCCCCCTGATGACGCCCTGGAAACCGGCTTGGTCATCTACCAACCATGTCACCTGTTTACAAACTGGATTTGCATTTTCATTCGCCTTTCGCATTCTGCGCTCGTTGGAGGTTACCCCAGTCGAGGCCTAACTCTGGAGCAGGAATGTTGCCAACTGCCGGGTTCTGGCTTCTGCCGCTGATTCTCTGGGGAATTACCTTCCTGGCTGCCGCCGATCTCTGCCAGCCGGTGGGATGGCGGAGTTTCGTGTGCAATGAGGTGGCTTCGCTACAGGATCTTGTGGGTCTGGGGGCAGAGAACTGGCATAAGCTCAGCATTCGGAATGGGCAAACGGAACTGGAAGTGGGCTCAGGTGAGATTTACAAAACTAGAATACATTTCTATTAAAGTATATTCAAAAATGTATCACAGGAGATACTGCTAATCACCTGGGCAGCCTGGTGGAGCTGGACTTGACTGCTGCTATTCCAATAAATCTTCACAGCGGCGGCTTCTCCATTCTGCCCAATCTGCGGTATCTAAACCTCAGCAGTTGCGGTCTCTCCAACATGCAGGGGAACCACTTTGCTGCTGAGTCAGCCCTCCAGCGACTCGACTTTAGTCACAATCAAATGGAGATTCTTGACCGGGACTTTTTTGGTAATCTGCGGAAGTTGATTTATGCAAATTTCTCGCACAATGCCCTGGCACAATGCGATTTGCCGCACATGCCGCTACTCAATCGCCTGGAACTGGGACACAACCGCTTGATCAATGCCACCTTTGGGGTTTGTCCGCAACTCCAGGAACTGATTCTGAATGATAACCAGCTGGAGCAGGTGAGTCAGCGGGGAAATGTGTAGGGGTTATTTTTTATGCTAATAAATATTTAGTTATACTAACATAGCATAGTCTTCTTAGCTTGTAATTACCTCGGTAATTAAGACACATAATTATCCTACATCTCCTGTGAGTTGGATAGGACTTTAATTATTATTTCCACAGTTTCACACAAGACCACTCCGGCTTAATTAATTTCGAGGATACTACCGTCACTACCACTTTTTAATAATGTCCAGATATGCCAGCTTTGATCTTGCCAGTTGACCGGAACGAACCCTAACGCTTAGTGTTTGCCTTCAGCTGGATATACATTTCGGATGTTTAATTGACAGTGTTGATCTTTGCGGCTGCTAAAATAACAGTTCTTTATTATTTATTTGCTTAAGAGGCAGCAGTTTTCGATTTAATAACTTTTTATGACAATGAGAAAATTGATTCTAATTTTAAAGCTGATTGAAACATTTGCCAGCTTAGTTTTATTACCGAACAGTAAATATTTTCTTAAAGTAAACTTTTGTTACTTTGTTATTAACCCCAGCCAATTTATTATTTTTCTCTATATATTTTTGCAGTTGGACGTCAACTCTTTCCGCGGTCTCCATGGTCTGCTGGAGCTGGAGCTTAGTGGCAACAAGTTGACCTCCATTGGCCAGGAAACCTTTCAGCCGCTCAACCAGCTGCGTATACTTAATCTCTCAAGGAACTCTATCGGTGCACTGCGTCCCAATGTGTTTGGGGCTGTTCAAAACTTGGTGCTAAATTTACAGCAGCTGAATCTGTCTTCGAATCGCATCCGCCTGCTGTTCGACAACCAATTCCGAGTGCTGGCCCGGCTGCAGGTGCTGGATGTGTCCAGGAATAGCATAGCAAGTCTGAGTCCCGGGCATTTTGTGGGTCTGGCATCGGTGCGGAAGCTGTATTTGCAGAACAACGACATCCTAGAGATCAAACCGGACACATTTACGGCTCTGGTAAATCTTGACACGCTGGATTTGTCCTACAACAGTCTGGAGTTCCTCGAGGAGCAGATCTTCGGAAGCAACACCTTGTCGCGCATGCGCAAGCTCAACCTTAATGCCAATCATCTGAAGAGGCTGCATCCACTGGCCTTTTCCTCGCTGCCATTCCTGGAATATCTGTCACTGGGTCACAACGAACTGAAGTCCCTGGACGTGCGTATGTTTGCTCCAATGCGACGTCTCCAGAAGCTCCACCTAGGCCACAATCTGCTGGAAGAGATCGGTCTCGATGTGCTCGAAAGCCTGAGCAGCGTGACCGAGGTCCTTGTGGACAACAACCGGCTAACCTTTCTGGCCAAAGTGAACGTCAGCTTCCCGAACCTGAAGCGCGTGGCGATCGAAGGCAATCCTTGGCAATGCCCTTGCTTCGTGAAGCTCCAACTTTGGCTGGCCACCCGGAACGTTGTCTTTTTGCGTGAGAACACGGGCTACTACAAGGGAGAGCGACCGCTGTGCATCGTGACCACAGTGGATTACTGCATCCAGAATCTGCAGACAGTGCGGAGACTGAATATTCTAGGGGATTTCCAAGGCGAGCAGGTGCAGGCAGATGTCTTCGAGGAAGACGCGAGTGCAGCTCAAGACTGATACTTAAAGGGATTGCCATTATAATTTATCAATAAATTTGTTTAGTGCTTCGTTAAAACGCTAGCGTTTTTATTAATGCAGACAGGAGTATTTTTTTCTATAGACTTGGTGTTCCCTAATTGGCCAGATCGCCTAAAAGATACCCAAGTTTTTTATCTTCATCCTCAAACGCCCTAGGTTATGCTTCAACCCAAAAGATACTTCATAAAACCCCAATAATCTCTCACAAAATCAGGTAAAAACATTTTTAAATAGAACACAAACGATTTAACATAAAATAAAAGTTTTCTGACACAGATACTTTGAAGATATATTGGATCGATTTATCATCTTGCGGGCGTTATAATCATGTTTCCTGCGTCTCGAATGGGTTTTAATTTACAATATTATCAACTAAAACTCGAGTCGGTTTAAGCGGACTTGACGCGCAGGGCCAGAGCACTCAGATCGGCAATGCACTTGTTGAGGGTCTCCTTCTCCTGCTGGGGAGAGATGCTGGACAGCACATTCGAGGTGATCCAGTTGACCATGTGCTTCTGGTTGAGGCGACGCTCGACGTGACGGCACTCCACCTGATAATCCAGACGACGCTTCACCTCCGAGTAGACATTCATGGCGCGCTCACGGAAGGCGGCCTCCAACTGCAAGGCAATGTTCTCCTTCTTGGCCTCCATCAGCAGCAGGGCACCATCGGCGCGCCACTGCTCCTTCTTCTCGGCCTCGATGGCATCGGAGAGGACCTTCAGCTCACCCTCGCGGCCCTCCTTCCATTCGGACTCGATTTTCTATGGAATTTCCATTATTTCCTCGTTATTTGGAAACCTCTTGATATTGCAAAATACTCACATCGATCTCGCCGTCAGCCCACTTGGAGATGAGCGGACCGAGCTTCTTCACGGCAATGACGGCCATGATGCCAAGGGACAGACCGCTGTAGTACTCGTGCTCCATGACATAGATTTCCTTGGAGCAGAGGTAGGTGATCAGGCCGACACCGAAGGTGTAGGGTCCGGTGACACCAGTCTTGTTGTAGAAGAACTGGAACCACTCCTCGGGCAGGAAGCCTAAACGCACCTTGCCGGGATGCTCGGGGCGCTGGCGGCGCTCCGCGGCAGCGGGCTGAGCCGCAGCAGCGGCGGCCGACCGGGTGGCGGCCACGGTCAAAGGGCGCTGGGCTGCAAAGAAAACTCTAGATTATTATCTGTCACTCAGATTAACGTCCATTTCGTCCTTCCTTGGGCTTTGGCAAAAAATATTATGCTTTTTGACACCGTCGGTGATTACATAAACCACGATGTCCGGACGACAATTTTGCAATGCCGTAACATTTTTCACGGTCACTTTAGGGCGGAATATCGCCTGTTTGTGGCTCTATCTAAGCGCGTTGAGCGTTTTTAGCAGAATATCCATGGTTCTGGGCATTTACCTGTTAGAAGAGCGGCTCTCGAGAACATTTTTTCCAGGCAGTTGCGACGAATTTATGCTACTAAAAATTGCCCCAAAAATCGCACAGTTCACAATAGTAACCAATGACAGGCTGGCCGAAGGCTGCCAGATCGTTCGTAAGTATCTGATTTACAACACTGGCCCGTGGGCGGGTTAATAAATGTACTCATAATTTTTAGTTAAACTTGTTATTTCCTAACTAAAATAAACCTTTTAATTAATTAATTAATTTTATTAAACTTTGGAACGTAGAAATTAAATTAAATATTTAAAGCATAACAATTAAAATAGCTTATACTTTTTATATTTTACTTAATCCATTTTTGTCAAGAAAATTTATTTTTAAAATAAATTTGGTAGATTTTGTAAGGAAAATAAAATATAAAATATTATAATTACCTAAAATAACTTTTGAACCATCTGGCAGCCCTCGCCAGCCATTTGCCGATTACTATTGTGAACTGTGTTCTAGTTATTATAATTTATATTAGTTGACTTGTAATTAATTAGTTGTCTCATTAATTATTATTTTCCCATAATTATTTAAAAAATTTATATTGTTTAGAAATTTTGGTTCAAACCATATTAATTCAATTTACAAAAAATTAACAAAAACAATCATTTGTAACTTTACAAGTTTTTTAATTTTATTTTAAAAAATATTACAATTTGCTAGATAAATTGTGCCTAAACGTAATCAGAATTAGCTGCGAAACAATATAATCATTAAAATACTTTTACAAAATACTATATAGAAACAGCGAACAGAGTTTGGTTTTTAAAATTGTTTTTCTTCTTTGTGGTAGTTTTGGGTGCATTTAATCGTAATTAATTCGTTCTCTCAGTTCAAAAGCTTTGTATTTACGTGCAGATTCCATAAATTAAGCAATATAAAGCATGAGCATCTTTGTTTTCGGCTTAAATAAATGACTGTCTTGTGCGTGGAACTTAGGACGTAAACGTAAAAAATAAACATTCAAAATAGGAAATGGGGAATTTAAACAAAAAACATGGTAAGACTATTTACAGCAGTGAACGAACAGAAATAGGTATCTCATTAAAACGTAATAATACACTTATCAGAGTTATATGTTACAACTTTTAACTTATGTTTTCTTGTGTTGCTCTTTGCTAGATCTCTTTCTCTTTTCGTATAAAAACTTAATGATTCTCTGCGGTTGCGTGTTGTTGCCTAACATTTATAATGAAGGTGTGTCTGTGTGTGGGATGGTGAGTGTACATATAAATTTTGTTGTTTTTGTTTATGCTCAACAGAATGACATAATGCCACCGTGACTGGGAAGGATGCAATGGCAAACGGGTCCCCAGTTCACTCGATAAAGTTGAAACGCGTGAGGAGCTTGTGGTAGAACCAGCGCACCACCTGCTGGACACGACCCGCCACCCAGGCGCATAGGCTGCTCGTGTGCCGCACCTTGGAGGCATAGTGCTTGATGTGATCTGTGCAGAGAGAGTTAAGAGGGCAACCAAAAGTATAGGGAAATCATAAAAATTAAAGCGAAACAAGCTAGCCAGTTGTGGTATTTGGTAAAAGGATATAATAGTGTCCAGGGCGGATGGCCGCCGTTGATGTAGTTCACATAGGTGAAGCCATCCTTGCCCTTGCCTCTGATGTTGTAGTAGTAGGGCAGGAACGAGTGTAGCGTGAATCTGGAACACAAAAACGGGGTTAATAGCCCATTGACACGCACACAAGCGGACGACTACGAAAACGAGTACCTTCTCTTCTCGTAGAAAAATATGGCAGGTTGATTCGTGGTCAGCGTGTGCAGGAAGATCGCCTTCACCGAATGCCGTTCGGCTGTCGTCAAGTGGTTCATTAGGGCGTCCAGCAGCAGCGATCCGATCCCGTTCCGGCGGTGGGAGCGATGAACGCCCAGCGACAGAATGTAGCCAACATCAGCGGTGCGGCCCATCGAGTCCGGCAGAATGCCCTTGTCCTGCATGGGAAAACCGCTCAGCCTGGTGTACAATTCATCACTATCACTCATATTGGCTATTACCTCCTTGTTGACATTTCGATAGGGTTTGATTTCGGCAACGATTAAACCAATTATGGCCAGATTATATACAGCCGCCAACGCAAAGAAGCGCGTGCTTGAGGTAATATCCTCATACCATGAGAGTGGATAGTCGATTGGAAACCATTCTTGGCACAGCTGGCGCACCTGTGTGTGAGGAGAGAGAAAGGGAGAGGGAGAGAACAAGGGATACCGGATCACAGGAAGATGGAATCATTCCACCACCACTCACCTCTGTCAGGTCGTCGGGCACCAGGAACCGGAGCTGGACATCGTTAATGGAGCACAGCGGTACGTGATCGCAGTCGACGCGCGTACTATCGCCACTGCCCGGCGGTGCGCTGTGTTTGTTGTACCTACATAATTAAGTAGCAGAGCCGCAAATGGTAATGGTTCATGATCTACGTATTAGTTTTGTCTTGTTTGGGTTTTGGGTTTCGGTTTCCACTTGCATAATACACGGCGACGCGGCGTCGGCGGCACCGTCAATAGATAAACAAAGCAGAAGCTCGCCCCCACTCACTACTGGCAGCCAGCGGTTGCCGGGGGAGCCCGTGAGTGCCCACTGATAACCATATACTCACAGTGTGAATTGCGCCATCCTATTGTCCGGGGGGGTGCTGCTGGTGCCGGTGCTCCTCCACTGCTGCTGCTGCCACTGCCGATCCCACTGCTGCTGCTCTGTCCAATTAGAGCAATTATGTCCATTTATTGCCGCCACCACCGCCTCTGCACAGGGTTAAGCGCGGAATCTTGTGTCAAAGGGAGAGCCCTCCTGTGAGGCTTTTGGCTTTGGATTGATGCGATGCAGTGCGTGTTTTCGGGTGTGCGCACTCAATTGGCTTCAATTAAAATTTACATTCGTCGCCCGCGGGGCGGACTGGGCGACGGGCGAAGATCGGATTGGGATTGGATCGGAACCACTTGCGAGCGGGCGGGGTGAGTTCGGTGAGCACGGTGTGAATGAATCTCGGCGATGCGTCCGTCCGGTAAGTCCGCTACAACGCTGGCCAGGTGGTGCTGCTCCGCTGGTGTGGCATGCCGATGCTGTGCTGGCCGATGCTTACAAGTTGCAGTGCCCCAAACGATGCTTCATTTTCCAATTTTTTTGTTCGCCAAAAAGAATTAATGAAAACAAATCAGCACTGTGTGACCGTAGCTGTGCAAAGCCCAAAATATCACCGGAAGCAGAAGACACTAAAAAAGCTCACCTCCACTAACAAAATATGGAGTATCACTTTTAATTTAATTTAATTTTTTGATGTAATCTTATCTGATTCCATATGCTATAATATGATTTGGCAGCCGGCGTTTCCGCAGTTTTATAATTTTAGTCAGAAGTTTGCAACTCAGTAAAGGAGACATTTCCGACCCTATAAAGTATATATATTCTTGATCAGCATCAACAGCCGAGTCGATCTAGCCATGTCCGGATCGGGAAGCTATATCCATAGTTGCCATATGTACAAGCGGAAATTTTGGAGGAAAAAAATTATAACTGCCAATTTTCAACATATTTTCATAAAATTCTAGATATTTCCATTTTAAATTATTTAATTTTATCAAATTCTGAATACTGCATAATATAAGCTGTCAAACCTTAAATATAGAAAGTATTAAATACTTACTTACTGCAAGGGTATTTAAACTTCGGCTTGTCGAAATTTGCTTCCTTTCTTGTTGGTTATTTAACCTACTTCAAGGTGGTTGATATTTGATTATTTAAAATCCTGAAGAAAAACCTCCTGTTACCTTTAAAATGTACATCGTACATAAATTTAATGTTTAATATTTAATAATATTTTTAAAAAATATTTAATTTTAATATATAAGCGATTCTAGAACCTCCTCGTCTGTCCCACCGCTTGGGAGGTGCTTGGAGCAGGCGCCGATGGCTTGCTGGGATCATCAAGCACCCGAACCACCATCGAAGACTTCGGACCCGTGCACCACGTGATCCCGTTCTCGTCCACAACGAACGTCTCGAGGGTCACCTGAAAGTGGCCTCCACTGGAGATGGGCAGAAGGAAGCTGCCGGAGAGGAAATCGCGCTGCGGCTTTACAATCTGATTGAGGGTCACGGTGTCGTTGGCTCCCGGTTTGGAGAGCTGCTCCTGTGTGGATCTCGGCGGCGGGGTAATGAGCTGAGATGTGAGGCTCAACTGAACGGACTCGACCCGTCGGAAGTGCTTCTGCTGTTTGCTAAAATGTTGAAGGACGCCCTCCACCTTGATGACAAGGTTACTGCCCGACTGGACATTCACCGGCTCGGTGGCGCTCCTTGGCTGGGGGCTCACCGACAGCTTGATCTGCGTCGACTGTAGGATCTGGAAGAAGTAACGTGGCAGGCAGAGCGGCGTCTTGGTGATTATTTCGATTTGGGCTATAATGACGTCCAAATGTCGATTACTGATGGTCTTTGCATTCGCCGGCTCCTGTGGTAGGTTCTTCTGCATCTGCGACATCCGCTGGCAACTGGCAGCAAAGTATCGCGTCTCCGGGTGATCCCCGGTGGTAAGAAAGACGGGCGGTTCCGGCGGCGTGGCATAGCAGATGGACTCTATGATGTGGGCGAAGAGAGCACACTGAAACTCGGCAACCTGCAGGAACTCCAGTGTCACATGGTCGGCATCAAAGGAGGATTTATAGAGCCTAGCGTACGATTCCTCGCATGCCTTTAAGGCCTTGACCAGCTTACGCAGCTGATTGGTAACATGACCAAACTTCTGCAGGTAGTCCCGCGAGTTCTGAGCCAGACTTCCGGCGATGGCCGGTGGCGGCACAATCACCTGGGCATTCTTCACAGTGACCGCCAAAAGCAAGGTTTGCAAAAACTGCGCCCGAATCTTCAGATACTCTAGCTGAAAGGTGCACGGATGCTGGGGCGAGGAGCAAGCTCGCAGGCTAGCCAGCGCCTGCTGATAAAGATTACTAGCATTCTCCAAACGCTTCATCAACGGCATCAAACTCTCCGGAGGTGCCTTCAGAGCGTAGTTCTCTCGCATGACGGCGTAGTCCAGTCCATAGTTGAGAATGCACTCGGCCTGCGAGATTTGCGAGAGCGCCACCAGGAAATAGTGCATGTGATCGATGATCACCATCTGGGAGATCTTTGTGTATATGTGTGCAGCCACATAATGATGGCCATAGCGACTGCCCGTGCGTGCAATCCTGTACAGCGTCCAGCAGTTCAGCCTGGACATGCACTTCTCGAAAATCTGGGTTACCTTTTGCGGCAAATAACAGCCCATGGTTGTCTGCAGTACCAGAGCACAGAGGATCTCCACGGTCTTCACCTGCTTCTCACAGTGCTCCGGGCTGTCAATAATGCTGCTCAACTTTTGCAGAATGAGCGGCAAGCGGGCCAGCATGGGGTTCACTTTTGACGGCGGCGGCTCATCGGTATCCATGGCATTGCTGTCGTCCTCACCAACCAAATCCTCGGCCGTAGAAAAGGCATACTTGCGCATTTGAAAGTGCTCGCAGAGTCCAACCAAGGCCTCACACATAAGCTCTGCGTTGGCTGGTGGATAGGCCACCTTGTCGCCCAGTGTGTTGGTCACTATTTCGATGAAGGAGGTTCCGAATTCCGCACTCGCTTGCGTAATCCTAATGCCGTAGGTCAGCACTCGTCGCAGATCCCTGGTGCACTCCTCCCTCCTCGCGGTGCAGAGGAGCAATCCCTCCATGTGCAGGTTGACCATGTGCAGAATATCCTCCACCTGCTGCACGCCGGTCTTCTGCTTCTTCTTCAGTCCAAAGGCCCCGAGGACCGAAAGCACTGCCATGGCCTGGGTCGCCGTGGTATAGTCGTCTAGCTTGCTAATGCACTGAATGCAGAGTTGAAGCAATGCCCCGCGGTGCTCCCTTAGCAGCTGTTGGCAAGTTAGCGGGCACTCGCTGAGTTTCAGCAGGATCGAGAGGAAGAGGAACTGCTCCCGTGAATTGGTGCACAGCTCGAATTTGCTGATGAGGGCTTCAATAGCTGGCTTGGGCCAGGCATCCACGCTCTGTCTACCCGCCAGTTCGTTGAAGGAGCGCAGCACCTGGACGCGCACGGGTGTGCGAAGATCTTGCATAAAGTCCAGCAGGACCTCCAGCTGGCCGGGCACACCCACTAGTGTGCGGGAGGATAACTGGGTTAGCGTGTCTATAATGGCCACCACAAAACTCTGGGCGGGATACTTGGGCAGCAGATCCATGCACAACCTACTGACAAGCGATGCTGTGGTGGCGTCGTGATGCATGTGCCGCAGCACGGGAATTAAGAGCAGCTTCATCGGCACCGGCACCTGCAGCGACTCGATCATGTCCGATATCTTGGCGCACATGCTAATGGCAAACGAACTGGACTGCGCGGCGAAGCAGCTGCTGGCATAGATGGCCGCCTCCACCTCGACGGTATCGTGGCTGTCCAAAGCCCTACGGATGGCATGGTGCACCTGCTGCTTCTCGGGGATAACGCGGGAGACGGCGCCGAGAGTGCGCAGGAGCAGGGCACGCGCCACCGGATCGTTGGAGTGCATCACCATGAAGATGCGACGCACAAAGTTGTCAATGTTTAGAATCTTGTCCAAGTGGTTCTCGCTCTGCTGGCAGACACGCAGCACCCAGAACCGCAGGAGATTCGATCCGCTGACGAAGAACTCGGCCAGCTTGATGAACGAGGAGTTAATCAGGATGGGGAACGGGTACTTCTCGAAGAGGCGCGGGAAGCGGACAATCGCCTCGCACTGGATTCCCTGTTTGGCGCTACGCAGGCCCTTGTCCAGCTCCATGAGCACGGCATTCGAGTCGTGCTCATTTTCGTTTAGAAAGCTCTCATTGAAGGTGCTGACACGCGTTCCGGTCAGGTGAGCCATGTTGGATTCACTTACATTTATTTTTTTAAAACTTGATTTTGTTTAATCTTAAAGCCACAAAACGAAAATAACAAACCGGCTGAAAATTTGTTCTTCTTCTTCTAAGCAGTGCTGCCAACTTAAAAAAAAAACATGCTGAACTTAGCGGTATTTTTTAGCGCCCTCTACACGGTCACCCAAAAACTAAATTGTGTTTTCTTTTTTTTTTCGTCGCAATTTCGTGATTTTTGTATTATGTTTGTTTTATGCAAAGGCAAGTTAGGAAATTACATTTAAGCTCCTAATTATTTTATAGTAATATGTACCTTACCCCCCAGATGAGGAAAAGTTCGTGTTGTTGCCTTGTAAGCCGGTATATACCGTGGGTCGTCTGTCCACGGACTTAATCATTCAGGAGGATCTCAGTGTAAGTCGCACCCATGTCAAATTCCACTTGTCCGGTGAGGGTAAAACCCTAGAGGTGGAGGACCTGGACTCCAGGTATGGCACCTTCATTTACCCACGGAATGCCAGGGAAGCAAAGAAAATACCAGCAAGGACTCGGACGCCGCTGACTGCGGGAATACGTGTGCGTTTCGGGGGAAACACTAGCGTATGGCAGGTGACACAGCTGAAGCTGGTGACTACAGCCTCGGCTTTAACGCGGGCCCAGGTGCAGGAACTGGAGGAGTTGCTGAATCCCCTGGGTGGAGTCGTTAATCTAAATTGGACGGAGGAATGCTCGCACCTCACCATGAACGAAGCCTCGGTCACGGTGAAATTACTGCACGCTCTGCTGGAGAACAAGCCTATTGTTACTTTTGCCTTTTGGCGAAAATTGCTAAAGGCGGCGCAGAGCATCCACGTAAAGGAGGGCTGGCCTCAGCCCAAGGATTACCAGCCCACAAACATGGATGTTAAATGGCGTCCGGAACGCACCACCCTGTTTGCCGGCAAGACGTTCGTCTTCATGAATCGGAAGCACTTTGAGATCTATGGCGCAGTTGTACAGAAAGCGGGCGCTGCCTGCAAGGATCTTAACTCCGGGGTGCGCAAAACATTTCTGACCAAGAAGGATGTTATAGTTATACAATATGTGCCGTCTACGCAGTCCCAGGCCACTGAAACAATCAATAATATTCAAGGTAAGCGCGTGAAGTCCATGTAGCTAAGTAATAACTGTCATTCCCTCCCTAGATATCCTGGAGCAGGCCGGTTTGCGTATTATCCAGGAGTACGAGATTGGCATGGCCCTGTTGCACTGCTCCATGAAGGAGTTCTGCAATCCATCGCACAAATTTACCAACGACTCGTTGCCCGCCACTGAGTCCATGACCTCCTCGATGATCTTCAACTCCTCGATCCTGGCGCCCAACACTGAAAGGAGTGTGGGTGGATCCAGTGCGGGGATCATCTCCGAAGCGTTTGTGCCCGAATCAGAGGTCTCACAAAAGCCTGAGACCTCGAAGAGTGCGGCCCAGAAGCGCAATCATCGTGTGATATCGCTGGACTCCTCGGATGAGGAGACGGAGAAAACCACTTCGAAGCGAGCCAAGCCTGTGCACCAGGAAAAACCAAAGGGAAAGGCCAAGAACAAAGCCAAACAAGTAGATTCTGATGATGAGGGTGAAGCTCTAGCTCGATTGCCACAGAACAAGCCTATTTGTGTTGATTCCTCGGACGAGAAGAACAACAATGATGCCAAAAATCCAAAAGAATCGGCAGCTCTTCCAAACATTCCAGGAGCCAGGAAGAAGACATTGTCTCCGGCAGTAACTAGGACATCACCACGCCTAAAGCTAAACACGGGGGCTGTTGCATTGGATAATGCGGAACCCGACAATGCAGCAGCACTCTTTCCATTCCGCAAAACGCCACAAAAGCCAGTACAGAGAATGTCAACCGCTAAAACCAACAATCCGCCCGGCAGAATAAGTGTGATCAATTTCCAAGAAAAGCCTCAACCGCAGGAGTCATCCGCTGAATCACAGCTTCCCTCTCAGGCCCAAACTCAGCCTCGCAAGCGCTTACGGCTTGAGGAGCTAAACGATAGTGATAACGAAGACTGGGAAAATGTATTCAACTTTGGGGACAGCAAAAAAAAGAAGCATGAACAGGCGGAACAGACAAACAACGACTACAACGACGGCTTGTTCAACTTCAACAATGCGGAGGAGCGGCAGAGCAATGGCGTTAACCAGGACTTTGTGCAGACCGAACCCTTCCGCCTGGAAATGGAAAGTGAAAAGGCAAAATCCAAGTATATAGTGCCACAGCGCAAGGAGCTGTCACGAAAGGTAGATGTTAGTGGCTGGCTATCGTGCAGCAGGCTGCACGACAAAGACATTAAATCTGAGGCGAATGTGAGCGTGGACGTGGCAGCGCTTACTGGAGCCGAGCTGGAAAAATCCATCAAAGAAGATCCGGATCCAGAGGAGGAGAACTCGAAGAAGCATTTAAAGTGGCTTGCTGCCATGAACGATGGCATTCAGGTGCGCCTGTGCAACCTAAACATCACCGCCAGGCGCAGCACTGACGATGTGGATGCGGCTTCGCTGAACGGATCAGCAAGCAAGTACGGCGCCCGCAAAAACTTTAAAAAGTTTGTCAAGGTAAAGTGTTCGTGTTTCTATTTCATGTTGATTTTAACTTTGCATTCATTATTCCTTAGACGACCAATCCGCACCCACAGCGCCGCGTTGTTAGTCTAAAGCGTTTGCAGCTGGTGGATGGCATGGTGACCTGCCTTTAAGCTTAAATGTAAGCTTTACTTCTTTATAGCCTCTACTTTATTTTGCTTATAATAAACTTTCGAAATATATTCAAAGCCTTGGCTGGATCCTTGCTTATTTTACGCTGAAAAAGGGTCTGCGCCGCCATCCACTCATGCTTGGAAATCCTCATTGTTAGACAGTTCTCTGGCAGAGGATTCTGATTCCTGGCTTTCGTTTCGCGGACAATAAAGCGCTGAGCATCGTCAACGGTGGCCAGGACTTCTTCTGCATTGAATTTAGTATTTGCCGACTTGAAGGCATTGGGTTCCTTCCGGGCAATCACTGTACCCACATCGGACTTGGCTCTTTCCACTCTGGTCACGACTTGCTTTGGTTTCATTAGAATCGGAGCAGGGGTGGGTGTTGCTGCCTCCTTGGCACACATAGGTGAGACCAATTTTGCAGGTAAATCCTGTTTTTCCATTAGAAATCGATGCCTTTCCACCTGCGGAAAATTGTCCACTCGTGGCTTTAATCTGTTGTAGAGATCGGCACAGTGTGTCGCCTTCAGGGTGCTCAGCTTATTGATCTTTGCAATGGCTGCCACTAGCAGGGTAACAAAGTCCATGAAGAAGTTATTCCGCAGTAGCTGGGTGAAATATGTGGCTGCACTGATGCAGCATTCCCTGATCCGTTCGTGGAGATGATAGAAGCTAAGAAGCCGCACCAGGATGAACTCGAAGCTGCTGCGCGTGGGCAAAACTCCGGCCGAATCTTCATCACACACATCCGGCAGAGTGCCGCGGAACTGTTCCAGATCTCTGGCTAAATCCAAGCGTAGAAGCCGACACAAAGCCGCGTTTAGTTTGCAGACAGACCGGAAGCCGGGTATATTTCGGAACGAGTTTTTCCGCCGGGCCATCAGTCGTCCAATTAACGCCGCCGTCTCGTCGAACTCCTTTGACTCCTTCTCTCCGCACTGTTGCAGGAGGAACCTGTTGATATCCACATAGACATGCTTAGCTGTGGATTGTCGGAATTGTTAGTGAAAAGCATGGTTTCCTGATGTTGCCTACCCACCGAATCCCGTGTCCTCCACTTGCACTGTCACAAACGGTGGCTTTTTTAATTCGAATTCGTTCCAAAAACACGAATTCCCCGTGGAGGCCATGCTGCAGACAAAATTTGTAAATAAATGAAGAGGGCTGCCAACTTAACGGCCCTTCCAGCTGTTATAATTCAGCATTTATGGTATTTTCAGCACAAAGTGACAGGGTCATATTAGTTCTACACGTGCAATTTGACGATTTAAAAACTTAAGCACGTTCTCTGTAAAAACATGAAAAAGAAACAGGTGGAAAGCGCATCCGAGGAGGAGGAAGTACTGTCGGAGGACTCTGAGGCAACCGAGGACGAAGGACTGTCGGAAGAAGGACCTGGTGCATCTGACGACGAGGAGGACTCTCAGGCATCCGGAGACGAGGAAGATAGCGAACAAGACCTGGCCGCCAGTTCAACAGAATCCGATGAAGATGACGACGAGGAGGAGGAGGGAAACCCAGCACCCAAGAGCCGGGCGGAGCTTATAGACGAGAAGATTCACAGCAAGTATGAGGAGGTGAAGGGAACACGCCTTTACGTCCGCTTTCCCAAAAAACTGCCCCTGGAGGTGGACGAGTTTAATGCCAAGGTGAAGGCGCTGCATCCGCTGGTGGAAACGGGACTGAAACCTCGCCAAAAGCACGCCCGTTTCTGTCTGGTACAGTTCAAGTCCCAGAAGGATCGCGATCAGGCTCACGAGGATCTTAAGGCCTCCATTACGAATGATGCCGAGTACAAGGGATTCTACATTTCCCTGCCGAAGACCGATTCCGATGAGTTCGTCAACGAGCTAGTTACCCGCAAGCAGACTTCTATGGAGAACAGGCGCACCAAACGAATGATGAAGCGCGCCAGCAAGAAGGCACAGCAAGGCAAGCGCAACTTCACGTCATCCGTGGTCATCACCAATCTACCCAAGACCGCCTCGGTAGCTCAGGTGCGTCAGCTTTTCACGGAAGCGGTCGACATTCAGATTAAGCCGGGTAAGGGAAAGTTCCGTGACGCTAGTGCGGCGACCGTAACCCTGCCAACGACCCACGATGCACGCAAGGCCATTAAACAAAAGCTGAGCCTTGCCGGCACGGAACTGATAATGCGATTCAACACCCAGACGAAGCGAAAGACCAAGCCCAATGCCAAGAATGGCACGTCCACTTCTGAGAAGAATAACCAAGGAGATAAGAAGACTCCGACGAAGCCAAAACAGAAAGATATGCAGCAGAAGCAGAAGTCTAATGTAGGAAAAGGGGAAGCCCCCAAAACCAAGAAACCAGCCAAGAACACCGCCCAGCAGACACCGAAAGAAAATCTTAAAAGAAAGGCACCTCCTGCCGATGGGGAATCCCTTAAACTTAAGACACCGAAAAAGTTGAAGAAACTTAGCGCTTAACATATAATGTAGTTGTTAAAATGTTCCCTAATTTTAATAAAAGAAACCTTTTCCAGGTTGACAATCAATTGTAGAGCCAATAGAAGCCAAACTTTAAATGCCTGGGTGGGTGGTTATACTCCCACACAGATCTGATCGTCGCGAGCCTTTGGGAGGGATTGCAACTCTTAATAACGAGCTTCTGTCCCCAAATAGATTTCATTCCGTCGGAAATAGGACTTTCCCAAATGCTAGCACATGGGCGAATAAAGACAGATTTAAATGTTTAAAATATTTATTATCGTACACGATATACAGACATAGATATATTTATATATATATATTTTTTTAGTAAGCCGGCTGAGTGATTTACTGGATATACATTCATTGATTGGGTTATTTAAGCTTATATACTTATGAGATTTTTCATGTGCACAGAGTTCATTGACGGGTTCTTGTTCTTGTGTTCGATTTTTGTAGCTTTAAAGGTGTAGTATTTGTATTATTTAGCCAACAGTAAGCAGCGGGCAAAGGTAATGGTAATTCATATGTATAGATTCAATCCTAGTACAAAATATTCAACATTGCGTATATGCATTAACATTGGGACTTCTGTTCTCTACTCTGTGTATCCTTGCTCCTTCTCCGACCTAATGTATTTATATATTGCATATAAACGCATGTCCCGCCATGTATCCTGTTGCTGTGCATCGCGGCGAGTAGCTTTATTGATTTTTGCAATGCCACCTTCCCTACCCTAGCAGGAGAATCGATAAGTGGGCGAAAAAAACGTTATTTTAAGAGGCGAAAAGAAGGGGGAACAAAAAATTCACATTATGGGAGGAATTAGAAACGCGTTTCTCATTTTTTTTTTGTTTTTTCTGTTTTGTTTTCTTGTATAGCTCGTTAAGGTAGTAAATATTCTTAGTTCCTATATAATGAATTGATTTTTCGAGATATTCAAAATCCGTGTAAATATAATCAAAATTTATATATCCCTTTCGTAGCTCTATATGTATTGAATCTCAGAAACAAACCCGTCTCCAGCAAGCCACATTTCTTCGGATTTTTGTGTAATGTCCACTGTTCTCGCTATCTCCAAGCAGTCTCACATATTTGCTGTTATTTGTTCATTCTCCTCTCCTCAAGTCTCTTTCCTCCTTCTCCTCCTCTCCTTTTTCACATGACTTCGTTTTATTTATTCATTTATCTGTTCACTTTACGGTCGCCCTTGGATCTAGGGCTCCCCTCGTTCTCTGTCTGCGTAAGGCGCTGAACATCCGCTCAAGTTACTGATAAGCTGGTGTTTTTGCAAAAAGAAAAAGTACCTCTCATTTCATTTGGATGTGGACAAATATAGTGTGTGTCGGCCGATAAGAAAGTTACGAAGAATCAGGAGCCAGCTCATTCCTCCTATCTGTCTGTGTATTGTATCTGCTCCGGGGATTATAGTGGAATTTAAAACCTGACTCTTCTGTTGTGTTGTATTGGATTGTATTGGTTTGGGTGCGGGGCTCTTTGGATAGCAGTAATATTGTAGTAATGTGTAGTAGTAGTATTCCCCGCTTTTAAATTACGTATGCAGCAGCCGGTCCCGGGCCGACGGCGAGCAATTCTGCGGAGCTGCCGCCGCTCCGCCTCCGCTGCCACCACCTGTGTTGGGTGGCGGCGGAGGCGGTTGCGCCGGCGGCGATCGCAGCGGTATGGATGGCTGGACAAACCTCACACGCTCCGCATCTGTGGCTGCGGCGCTGCTGTTGGACGCCGCCGCTCCGGCTGCCGCATTGAAGGCCGACGTGAAGGCGGTGGCGGCTCAAAGGGTTTGGTAGTTACGATCGTTGCGGGCCTTGTAGAACTTGTAGGCCACCAGTCCGATGGCAAGTAGGCCCAGGGTGAGCACTATGCCTCCAATGAAGGAAGATCCATCAAAGCGGCCGCACGGTGGCTTCGGAGCCGGAGTGGTCGATGTATGCGGCGGCTGGGTGGTGGTGGTCGTCGAGTTGGTAGGCGGCGTGGGTGTGGTCGATGTGGTAGTAGGAGCAGGGGTTGTACTGGTTGTTGTTGTTGTTGTAGTGGCTGGAGTAGTCGTAGATGTGGTGGTGGGCACAGTAGTCGTCTTCTCCGTGGAGGTTGTTGTGTCGGGTGGAGTCGTAGACGTCTCCGGCGCCTTCGTTGTGGTGGTTGTTGGAGTTGTGGTGATCGGAACGGTGGTGGTGCTGTCCGGACCCGGAACTGGAACAGTAGTTTTATCTGAGGAAGTCGGTTGAGGTACGACTGTTGTAGTGGTTACTGAAATACATAGTAATGATTAAATCGGGTTGTTACTAAGTCCTTAATTAATTAATCCTTAATTATTTACACAAAGTAAATAAACAAGTGGCGACACTTAACTTAAAACCAATAATGAAAAGTCATTAAATAGCTAGGGATGCTTGAGGAATTTTTGAGATTTCCAAGAGTAAAGACTCTCAAATGTTTTTAAATAAAATACCATTATACAGTTTTAAACAATTATTCTTATCGCAGGAAATATGGATCCCAAAGGAAACAAAAAATGCAAGACCGATTAGCATTTATTTGATTTATTTATAACAACTTTATCAGGGAAAAGAAACATTCAGTATGTATGCATGTACATGGAGCTTGGAGCATGAGTCATTATTTCAATGGCTAATTACACAGTGTCCACCGTACATTTAAATTGGTAAAATGCACGTAACAAAGATGGGGATTGGCAGTAATATGTGGCGTTCGTAACCAGATAGCAGATACAAAAACATGAAAAAAATTAACTGGAAAATTACAAGCATGCTCCGACAAATTGTTGCCGCAGCTCGTAATATGTGCAAATTGCATTAATGTGAACCTTAACCCCCAGCCGGAGAAAAAGGGAAAATGGCCGGGATTTGATTATATTCAATATCGGATTCTTCTTTGACATAAAAAAAAAACCCCACACTCGCACACACATGCAAGTGCCTGACAGCCTTATATGTGTGCGGGTGTACCTAACAGTTTGTTCTTGTTCTCATTTAACATTTCGAGGGCTCGACTTCGATTTAGATTTTTATTCTGATTGAGACTTATTTACTCACCACTGTCATCGCAGAAGTTCAGGGAAAATAGGCCCACGAACAGGCACAAGACCAGCAATTTTGCCTGTCGATTCATTTTGGAGAAGGGTACGGGCACGGGCTGCAAAAGAGGAGTATCTGCTACGGCCGCGGCAGCCTGCAAAAAGCGATTTGCCAAGTAGAGCGAGATTCACGCAGACTCGTATTAACAATTATTGCACAACTGCCGACGTCGCCGAATCCTGTTTTCCTCACCACAAATTAAAGCAACGCGCAATTAAGAAATGAATAACACGTAGAGCTGGGAAACTATCGATGGTACAATCAAGGTATCGAATTTTTATCTTTCTGAGACACTATCGATTGTTTTTTGTCGCTATCGATGGTGCAGTGTTTTCGACACAATATTAATTTGAAGCACTCGAATGGAAATATAGATCCCCTACAATACAAGAAGGTAACTATAGCTTCACTATCCACTATCCTTTTCCGAGCTCTATTAACACCAGATTTTTAGAATTTTATATAAATACCTTCCGGGTCAGAAAAATACTAACTGTGATTAAAATTTTAAAAATACCAAAGAAACCACTGAATTTTAATTTATGACTAATGCAAAATTATTAGGTAGGTGTTACTAATATTAAAGGTCGTTTGGAATAACGAAGAATTAAAGATTGTTAAAGTTATCCATATCTTTCAACCAGTAGACGATCCTATTTCGCGAATCCGCCCACGCATGTACTCTATAGGGGAGGCAAACTTCGGTTTTTTTTAAGTGTATGTGTTCTTATAATATTTTTTTATTGATAATATTATTTATTCTGAAATCAAAAAGGTTATCGATTCTTGAAATCCTTACATTGACATATTTCTTTGGAATTCATTAAATGATAAGCGATTAATTATAACTTTTACCATGTCTACAAAGCTATAAGTAGGGTGGGGATCGGTGGATAAGCTTTTAGTTGCGACTTATAATCCAATCGTCCAAAGATGAAACCAATAATTTACTTCAAGTAAGCTAAAAATAATTAATTTAATTGTTTTCTAAGTTCATTATATTTTTTCTTAGCTGCCTGGTGGTCGTGATCGGATGTCTTGTGTGGACTGCCAGTGCGCGAAAGGACCAAGAATTCATTTCTGAAAAGACACGATTATTAAATATCTACGGAATGTCCGGAGTTCATGAGGCCACCAAAAAAAGGAATCTTCCTGATTTAATAAATTTTCTTGAGAAGTACTCTAGACTTCTTAATTTGACACCCGATGAACAATCAAGTGCTGATAATGCCGTAAAAAAATATAGGGAAGAACGAGAAGTTGAAGGTTTGCATCCTCAAGGAAGTTGTTTGGCATTCGTTGAAAATGAAGTTACGCCATGGATAATAAAATATCTAGCAATGAGCACTAATTTTAATACAACAAATCAAAATTAATAAAAAAATATGTTTCTTTAAATTACATATTTGGCAATCCCTTAAAACTTTGCTATAAGTTATGCATCTTGTATTAAATAAACTTATACAATTATGATTTATGATTGAACTTAATTTTTTATTGTAGCTCTTTGATTTTTCTTCACTTGAAAAGACCCAGAATAGGTCAATTACCAAAACAAATTGTTTATTTGGCTATTTTAATACATATATCAAAATTAAGATTAAGATACTTCACAGCAAAATAAGAAAAGCTGTATTTTTTGGGGATTCTTTTTAATGCAATTTGAACCCCCTCTCACAGCGACTAGTATTTTTTGGCAGTCAAATTTAATAAAGGAAGATAGCTTAGGAACAATTATTATTCCCAAGATAAAGGTGTCTTGTGTTTCAAATATAGCCGTTTTTCAACAAAGTATGACCGCATCATTTGCCCTCAAAAAATACCTAACAGCAAGTGTAAAGAGCGGTCACATCAGGAATAAATATTTATCCGTACTGGCAGTTTATGAAGGTGTTTTTATGAATTTTGGTCGTTATCCCACACTGGCGATTGGTGATTCAGATCCAAAGAATAAGCAACATTATTTTTCCTCTGTTTATGGGCCTTGTGCATCCGGGACTCGTGGAATTCGCGTAAAAAAAGACTAAAGGGAAGATGACTTCGTACGTGCGCGCCATGTACGACTTCAGCGGCGAGCCGGGCTCCTCGGAGCTGTCGATCGCTGCTGGCGATGTGCTCTCGGTAACGCGCAGCGATGTGGGCGAGGGCTGGTGGGAGGGCAAGAACGCCCGTGGCCAGATAGGGCTCTTCCCCGCCGCCTACGTGGAGGTGATGTCGGCGGCGGAGGCCCAGAAGCTGAACGCCAGCGGGGCCGCTGCGGTTCCCCAAGTCCCGGATCCGTTTGCCTCGCCGCCACTGCCTCGCTACGATCAGACGGCGGACGATGATGGTAGCAACTGGGACGATGAGGACGACTGGAGCGATGACAACGAAACATACTCGGAAATTGGTCCAGGACAGAAGTTCGCGGGTCAGACTGCTCGAGCCAGTGGCATGTCCCATTCCACCAGTGACTATGACAACAAACATCTACCTATCGCGCCCAACAATGACGACGCCCAATCACTGGCCTCCGCCGCCGGAGCCGGCGCCTCGGGCACCGTCAAGAAGGGCATGTTCGCCAAGAGTTCCGACTCGTATATCCTCGGGCTGTCCAGCACCAAGGAGAAGATACCCGAGTGTGAGCTCGCCTACATTACTCAGGTGGAGGATCTACCGATCTACCAGTGGACGCAGAACCACTCTCCCTATTCCGTGGTGGTTGCCAGTCCCAAGAAGGAGTCCAAGTTCAAGGGGATGAAGACGTTCATCGCCTACCAGCTGACGCCTAGCTTTAACAACATATCCGTAAGTTTGCTATCTCGCCCTGCCGTGATTAACAACGCAATGCGATAAAGCTCCCTCAGCCTCGTGAGTGTGTAACTGAATCTCGGTGTGTGTCAGTCAGTCAGTCAGTTAGTCAGTCGGCATTCCTTCTCCTCTGCCCCCAGGGGTGACTTTGGGTTGGGTATCTTGCTCGCCGGCTCATCCTTTGTTTTCTCACTTAATTGCAGCCCGAGACCCCAAAGGGTGACCTTTCCTTAACTCGAAGAGCAATTAACGAAGATGCAGTCACAGTTTACATAACTTGGAGTTGCATAGCGAAAGAGAAGAGGTTAGGAAGTCCAGAATGCGAGATTATAGAAAAATTGTAAAGAGAATTAAAGGGTATTTTGTAATCGGTGTCCTATACATTAAGTCTTCTTTGTTGGGGCTATTCTCTGGCCACCAATGTGCGATGATTGCTTCTGTTTTTGCAACCGCCGCTAGGTATGATGATTAAGCAACCAACCCCTGCCGCCTCCGCGTCCCACATTTCGTGACACATTTCAAAGTTAATTGGTCATATCTAATCTCGGTTTTCGCTTTCGTTTTTAGGTGTCGCGTCGCTACAAGCACTTCGACTGGTTGCACGAGCGACTGGTGGACAAGTTCTGCCTGATTCCGGTGCCACCACTACCGGACAAGCAGATTTCTGGGCGCTATGAAGAGCAGTTTGTGGAGCATCGACGAGTCCAGTTGCAGGAGTTCGTGGACTGGGTGTGCCGCCATCCTGTTATCTCCAAGTGCGAGGTCTGGTATCATTTCCTAACCTGCCGCGATGAGAAGATCTGGAAGTCGGGTAAACGCAAGGCTGAGCGTGATCCCTACATGGGCGTCAACTACTGCTTGGCCATCTCGCCGCCGGACAAGAATCTGCTGCACTCCAAGGTAGACGCCCAGCTGGAGAGCGGTGTGCAGTTCATTCACAGCATGGACGTGGCCGTTCGCAATCTGAACAACATTTCCAACGACATGGCAAAACGCTCGATGACGCAGAGTAAAAAGGAATTCCAGCGCATCGGCGACGGACTCTCCGATCTGGCCAAGGCCCTGGCCATTGACGAGAGGCGAGCGCCCACCAGGAACGCTGTCCCTCTGTCGGAGAGCGTTGGACGCATCGGTGGTATTTTCATAGGTGTTGGCCAGGCCTTTGGCGATCAGCCAAAGTTCGATTGGATTCCACTTTCCGATCGATTGCATATCTACAGGTACGGTTAAGATCTCTTAATTTACGCGGGAATATTAAACCCAATGCTTTACTTTCCTTATATAAAACAGGGGCGTTCTCAACTGCTTTCCGGACATTTTCTCCACTCACAAGGGCGCCATTCAGAAGCGCAAGGACTGCGAACGATCCACCGCCGAAGGCAAGATGAACAACGCCCAGATGCAGGACGTGAATCGGCGCACCGACATCGTCTCCTACACGGTGCTGGCTGAGCTGAGTCACTTTAAGAGCGAGCGGGATACACATCTGAAGCATACGCTGAAGAACTTCATTGCCGAACAGATCAAGTTCTATCAGGGCGTGGTGGCGCGTCTGCAAGAGGCCAGCCGTCAGATCGAGTAGATCTCATCACTGGATCGGAACGGGAGCCAGCCGAGATCACAAAGCAACAAAGGAACTACAAACACACACACACCCACTTCCACAGATACAAACATTCGCACGCGTGCATTTCAAATGCTTTAGATGGGAACTTCTACTTTAAGCGTGGATATAACTAAATGCTAAGCAAAACGTGTAAACATAACTGTTAAGAAACAAAAGTTGCGTATTTATACAGAAATTAACTTTTATATATGCCTATTATACATATACACTGGAAATTGAAAAGCCCAATATATGATTATATATTTATAAAATGAAAGTTGAGTTTCACGTACTAAAAACATTGCCGATTGCTGTTTACCATTTACATTTGTGATATTTGATCTATTTTGATAATGATCTATTTTTCGATACATAAAATTTGATATATCAAAGTTTACGATATTTTCGATTTAATATCCAGCGCGTTATTTTCTTATCGATACCATCGACTTTATGACGAAAATTACAACATTTTATAATTTGATATACCAAAGTTTATGATATTTTCCGAATAAATTTAAAGAATCTTGGCCTTCAGGCGATTATTAGCTCCTCTGACATAGGAATACGATATGACAGACGAGAATGGAACAAGCCGATGACCGCCCAATTCTAAATCATCAATTCCACCCGTTCAGGAGAAAAAAGTCGGATGCTTTTTGCTATTCTGTTGCCTTTATCAGCGAAATTTTCTAAAAGGGTTGCTCTTTATTTTGTCCATTTTCATGTTCATGTTTTTTGCTTCTTTTTGCCATTTTCGCGTTAATAAGTTTTGTGATTCTTGTGTTTTGGTTTACTTTTTTTGTTTTGTTTGTATCTAAAACATAAATGTTAGATTGCACATGTTAGGGGGTTATCCTTGCATCGTGTTCATAAATAATATAATCAGCGTAATATAACTACATAGTAAAAACAAAAAAGAAAAACACATTTCGGAATGAATACAAAATTGGTTGTTGTTTGCCTTTTAGCGCTGCGGTTTTCGTTTTCTTTTTTGGTAAGGGTCCAAGGATCGAGGATTGTCCTGGCGAGATGATTTGGGATTAGGGATAGATGGAGCTGGGGGAGGGGATCACTAAGTGGTAATACATCTAGATAAAAACGCTATATACAGACACGCACGAGTTAATAATAATAATAATATAACGCAGCTTGAGATAATAATAATAATAATAGATTTTGGTTAACAATAATACAATAATTAGGTTTTTTCCTTCCTTTTTTTTGCCATTCGCTCTTCTACAATATTTTTGTTTAGTTTTTTTTCTCGTTTTCTTTTTTTGTTTTGCTTCTTTTTTTTGTTTTTTGTTAACAAACTACCAATAACAAATTTTTACTAATTCAATTTAAGTTTTTCTTTCTTTCATTCGGTTTTCTCGCTTTTGTTTTGTTTATAAATTATTGTTGTTGCTTTCGGGGTTACCTTGTTGCTGTTGCTGTTCCTGTGTATATATTAAATTAAAGGAAAATTCATGGTTTATCCTTTACCAATTCCTGGCGGTAAAAACGGCCTATATACGACGCCTCTAAATATATATAGTTATTAATATTACACATAAGTGTTATATATATGCCTATATGTGTGTGTTATTTTTAATATGCAAGTGTTGCTGCTGGCGACACGATGATCTCTGCGATCCTCTATTGCCTAGCCATAGTCGCCGGCGAAGCGTCCGTGCTTGTTGCTGTTGCTCCCATTGCTGTTCTGCACCGCAGCGGCGGCTGCCGCTTGGGCGGCCTTCTCTGCCAGCAGGGCCGCCTTCTGTTGCATGTAGGGATTAAAGTGTTGCATGTACATGGAGGCGGCTGCTGCTGCCGCATAATTGTTGGCATAGTTGTTGTTGCTCCTTTGGTTGGTACTGCTGCCGCTCCATTGCTGCTGTTGCTGGAGTTGCTTCTGCTGTTGTTGCTGCTGCTGCTGGTGTTGCTGTTGCTGCTGCTGTTGCTGGTGATGTTGCTGCTGCTGTTGCTGCTGGTGCTGTTGATGCTGCTGCCAGTAGCCCTGCTCCGCCGACATGTAGTTGTTGCTGGCATCGCCCTCCTTCTGATACAAATACGAATTGAGAAGCGACTCGCGGGCAGCGGCGGCAGCTGCCATTTGATTGCTCTGGAACATATTCTCCATGGCCGCCGCCGTGGGATAACAAAATTTGTTGCTACTATTGTTGCTGTGATTTTGATTGTTGGCTGCTGGAAGTTGTGATTGGTGTTGCTGGTGCTGCTGCTGTTGTTGCTGCTTGGCCACGGCGTGATAGTTGCTGTACTCATGCTGCTGCTGCTGCTGCTGCTGTTGCTGCTCCTCGTAGCTGGCCGATGACCTTGATCCCGCTGCAGGTGATGGTGGCTCCTTATGAGCCCGGCTTGACTGTCATTCGCCGGTTGCCGTCACTGTGGTCCACTGCCAGGGGCTGTTGTAGCCCTGCTTGGGATTGCTGGAAAGGCATGAAGTGGTGTTACGAACAGGTAATGTAACCAAGGGAACGGGGAAAGGGTTTTCCCTTCTAATATAACTACTCACCTTCCAAACAGAGGATGCCACAGCGCTGAGTTGGCATCCATCCCGGCTGCACTGGCGGCCGCCGCTTCGGCGAGATGCTGCTGCTGCTGCTGGTGATCCTGGGCGAGCATGTTGTTCAGCATGTTGCCCCGCTTCCGCTGCTGCTGGGAACCGACGGATGAGTGCTGCTGCAACTGCTTGGCCTGCTCCAAGGGATTGTAGGTAACGCAAGCCTTGCTGGACCGGAGTGTGCGTCCGCCGGTGGCCGTTTCCTTGCCCTGATCCGGGACCGTTTTGTGCATGGATGAACGCCCTCGCATACCGTCAAAGGGCACGTTGAGCAGGGGCACCACATTCGCTTCCGGCTCCAGCAGATTCGAGAGGGATTTAATGGTCAGTCTGGGTTTATGCTCCGCCGGAGCAGGTGCTGGAGGGGCCGCGGGTGCTGGAGCAGGCACGGCGGCGGGAGTAGCAGCGGTAGCAGCAGCTACACTCGGAGCACCTGATGCCAGCTTTGATTTGGGGAAGTTGCAGATGGTTTCTGTTTCCGGCTCTCTTCTGGGACGCTTGTGCTCTTGATGATGATGCGAGGATGCTGCGGAAGATGAGGACGATGCCTCCTTGGAAGCATCCCAATTGAGGAACTGCGGCAGTTGCGGCTGCAGCAACTTCTGCATGATGGCCAGCTCCACGGGATTGGTAAATCCGTTGAAGGCATTTGTGACACCGCTGGTTGCACTTGGAGGGGGTGGGGCATGAGCTGCCGCCGTCGGAGGAGGAGGAGGCGGCGCAGGAGTGGGTACCTTAGGCTGCTGCTCCTCCGTCGGCTTTTGCTTCATGCACTGCTTGTACAGTTCGTCCAGATGCTGCAGCCCAAACTGGCTGTTGTACAGGGGCAGCAGATTGCTCATGAACTTCCGTTGCAGCCCCATCGGATCCTTGATGGTCTTGAAGAACTCTTGCGATAGCTGTCCAAAGTACGGCAGCCACAGCATCTGTTGGAGAAGGGCCAGAGTGGTGGCATTCAGATCCGTGGAAAGACTGGAATCCGCTGCTGGCGAAGGCGGAGTTGGGACCACAGGTGCCACTGCTGCGGGCTTGGGTTGAGCAGGCACGGGCTTCGGCTGCGATTGCTTCGGACTGGGACTTCTCGCCTTGCTACAGGGCACCGTCATTACTGGATCCGGCTCCTTCGTCGCCTTGGCCGCCTGCTCCGCCTCCGTTTTGAGTATGGCCTCCAGCTGCTCCATGGTCACCACGAGAATATTGGGATTCTGGATAATCTCCGGATAGGCAAAGGCCTCCGGAAGACGCAGCTCGGGTCTGGTAGTCAGCAGCAGGGGAATCTCACGGGCCGGAGAGGCCAGCACGGCACCGAGGCGATCCTTTGGCACGAGTATCGGGTCTGGGACCTTCCACTGAGGATTGCTGATCAGCATTTTCAGTTGGGTGAGCGCATCCGGATCCTTGTCCATCTTAATGCTGGCTTTCGGACGCTTCTTGAGCGGCTGGCTCGAGTCCTCTTCCTCCTCCTCGTCGTCGATCACTACCGTTTCTAGTTTGCCCTCGCGTCCCGCCTTGCCGAGATCCATGGGCTCCGCCTGCTGCGGATTGTTATTGCTATTGTTCAGCTTGAGGAACTGCTCCAGGATGAGATTTTTAATGGTTTCCGAGGTGGTCTCCACCTCGGCCGGGATGGAGTTGGCCGGCAGCTGCAATTCCCGCTCCGGGGACTTGAGTATATCCGAGCTGGAGGTCACTGCACACTGGCTGCGCGACTCGGAGGGCGGACACACCTCCTCGCGCTTCTTGTAGCTCAGGTCCTTGGGCGTCTCGTCCACTCCACTGGTTTTGTCCTTCTCTTTTTCTGGCGTAGGAGTCGTGGGCGTCGGTGTTTGTGTTAGCTCAACGGTCGCCGGAGTGGGTGGCTGTGGTTCCGGCTCTGTGGCCACCGCCTCCTGTTGCTTTTCGAAGGCCTCGATGCCCAGAAAGAGTTCTCCGTTCAGGCCCTCGATCTCGCCTGCCTCGTTGAAGGACAGGCACTTGGGAGCGTCATCGTCATTGTCCATGTTGAGAATGCTGGGCAGGTCCTTGCCGAGATCAGGCACGCAGAAGGAGCTTAGTTCGTCGCCGGTGGAAGATGTGGAGTTCTGCGGGTTATTGCCGCCGTCTCTGCTGGCTGTGCTGGTCTCCTGGACAAGATTATCCTCGCAGCTGCGCTTCACCAGGGAGTCGAGCAGATCCGCCCCACTGCTCCCGTGATCACTGCTGCAGTTCTGCAGCAGATCGTCGGCATCGTCGAGCAGATCCTTTAGATTCTTGGTATTTGCATCGAGACTCTCTGTGGGATCATGGACAGCTGGCGCCAGCGGTTTGTCCTCCTCCTCCTCATGATCAACCGGAATAGCGTCGTCGTCAGGGACCTGGATCAGGGCAATATCGCCCTTGGGCAGGAACAGACCGGTCTTGGGGCATAGCTGCAGTTCCAGCGGCGAGGGCGTGGAGCTCTGATATGTGGGCGTGTTGGTCTTAGTGGCCTTGGTCGAGGCATTCGTCTCCTCGCTGTCCAGCATTCCGTCGAAGCAGGGGGTCCTTGAGGGACAGGGCTGCTGGCCGGATGGCAGCACCACCACATTTTCGATTAGGTGGCCATTCGGCTGAGCCGCATGGTCCGTATCCAGCTGCAGCTCCCCCGCATCCACCTCCTCCTCTTCCGGCTCCTCCTCGTCGATCTCGTCCGGCAGCTGGGTGACACTGTCCTCCCAGTCCTGCAGCAGATTCTGAGCAATGACAGGCAACTGCGGCTGCTGCTCCGGCTCCTGATCCGCCTCGTATTCGTGCTCCTGTTGGGTCGCCAGCTCCAAGTGCTGTGACTCCTCCTCTTGCTCTTCGTCCTCGTGGCGCTGGTGCTGATGCTGCTCGCGTTTGACCTTCATCAAGGGTGCGGCGGAGCCGTGGAAGAATTTAACTATTCGCGTGGAGGAAGCATCGGTGCGCGGCATGGAACGCCAGCCGTTCGTGGTTTTGGTCAGGCGAATGCGGTTCCGCTTGTCGTAATCCTCGCAGCGCACCTCCACGATGCGGGTGTCGTCCTGCTTGACCCAGAGAAAGATGGGATTGACGCTGGGCGTTGTAACTGCAGGGGCGTTGCTACTTGGAGTGGGCTTGGGATTAGGATTACTGGGAGTTTGAGTGGATGTGGGTATAGGCGTGGTGAGTGGTCGAGTGGCAGTGGCTGCTGGCTGCACCTGCTTCTCCTCCTCTTCCTCTTCCAGTGCCCGCGGAGCCTTGGGCTTGGGACTGACTCTCCGGGGCGCCACCGCATTGGATGCAGTGTCCGTCGTCGTGGCTGTTTTGGTTTCGAGTTTTACGGCAGCCGTTCGCGGCACAAGCGGCACCGTGGGATTCATGGGAGCGGGATTGGGTGCGGTAATGGGAACGGGAGTGACAGTTGGAGCTGCAGGAAGAGAAGCTGCTGTTGCTGGTTCAGGGAGCGACAGCTCTGGGCCCGCACTGCACTTTGGTTCCGTCTTGATCTCGCGCAGCACACTCTTGCTGATCCGCGGCGTATTGGCCACCTTGAGATGTCCGAACTTCTGCTTGGCCCGCGTATTCTTGCCGCGCGCTCCCTTGCCGCGCCGCCGGGTTGACTGCTCCTCGAACACCAGGAAGATGTCCCGAGCCACTCTTCGCCGCTCCGATTTACGGTGGCACACTGGCGGAGCCGCCTCCAGTTCCTGCTTGACGATGCTGCCTGCGCCTGCAGCACCGCTGCTGCTGCAGTTGTTATTGTTTGTTTCTCCTTCCTCATCCTGATTACCGTTGCCGTTAGCTACGCATCCTCCACTTGTCCTGCAAGTGGCATTCCGGGGCATTTTACGGCCGTTACGGTCGTCTCCGTTAGTCCGTCGTCGCTGGCACAGAGCTGGTGGTCATTTTCCCCCGCACCACTCCTATTGCATCGTTCGTTCGCTTTTCTCTCCTATTTTCTTTTCGCCTCGCGTTCGCCTTTCCTTTCCCCGTTTATCCGTATTTTTCACTCTGGCCCCCCTCTTCTGCCACTTCTGATTGGGAACAGCGTTCTGATTGGCAGCGCTGCTGGTACCTAGGCGGCCGCTTGCCTTAGCTTGGACTCAATGGGTTCGCATTGTCGCCGTGCACTTGCAGCTCCAGCTTTTCTTTTTCAGTTAAATTCACTCTGGCCGTATGGGTCGCTGTTTTTGCTTCGCTGCCCTGCTGTGCGCTGTGTGTTTTACGTTGACAAATCAATGAATTTTGTATATATGCACAGCTGGGGCTGCCAACTCGCTGGGGGCCCCCAATTTGGCGATTATTGCGCAGAATGCGATTTTATCGATGTTTATGTTTATCAAAGCTTTATATGAAAGACTATTGAACGGGGATTACAATAATTTCGAAAGTTACAAGCATGATATGGCAGTCATGCAGGTAAATATTACTCCCCAGCGCTTCACGTGACGATGTCCCACAGTTACGGGAAGTGTGAAAATGCCGCATAATCAAATAAGAAACGACGTCTCGACGGTGGTATATCGACTGATTCGATATATAGAGCAGAGATCTGCAACGGGTAAAAAGTTATCGGGTAGAACCCGATCGCTCGCTACTTGCGCAGATCGATCGTGATCGTTCAGAAGCACTGAGTGTATCGTTTGTATTCGAACAAAGCCATATACTTAATACATTTATTCATTTCTGTTCGGATCGTGCTCGTTGAACCGAACATTTCGTTTGCGATTGGTTTTATTTCTAGTGAGTTTTCCGGCACGCATAGGTTCCAATATTTGGCAATGGATGTCAACGGCTTGCCAACTCAAAGGCCGAAGCTTTGTATGGAACATAGCCAGAACGAAGTCAATGTTGTCCTCCTTACCTAAAATATGGAAGATTTCACGGTCCTGTATGCATAAAAATCTATATCCTTGCCCCACCAATTCACTAACGGCTATTACTATTGACTACAATCGATGGCACCGACTATCGATTTTTTTGTACGTTTCGTTGGTATTTATTTCTCATTCTTTGCAAGAACGCGATATTTTATCAACGGCTCGGCTGCGGTCACTCTAGTTCTTATCTTGTTGTTGTTTTCTCGATCGCGGATGTGTGTGCGATCTCGCGGTTCCAATTGGAAATTTCCTAATTTCTTTTGCAACATATATACGTCGATACATACATATACTCCACTGCACGGTGACACAGTGAGAAAGTGATACAACTGCGTCGGCAAGAAAGGGGAAGCAAGCAACTGCATATGCGATATTCTGTTATTTATTGTTGCCCGTTCTCCGTGCGTGCTCTTCTAGTGTGCGAGTGTGTTGGTGGGTGTGGGCGCCAGCGAATAAATATTAAAGCGGAATGAACGATCAGCACTACTACCACCAGGGCGGCTGGAAGACGTCGGCAGCGGCGGTCAACAGCCATGGAAACTCGTTATCAGACAGCCGGGATTACGATACGAACTCGTCGCGCACCTCGCTCTCCGGCTCCCCGCCCGCCGGTGTCGCCTCCTCTTCGTCGTCGGGCGCGTCGTCCGTTTCGCTGGACTTTGAGGGCGGCTTCGGTGGCGGCAGGCCGCTGGCGCAGCTGCTCACACCCAAGCTGGAATCGGACGGAGGCATTATTCATGGCGACGCCTACAGCCTGTATGGCAACTCCACCAGCGGGGCGGAGCAACAGGTGCTGAATCTGGAGCTGGCGACCACCTACAATGCCCTGTTCACTCAGGAAGCTCGATCGCCAAATCCACCAATAGTAACGGCAGCGGAGGCGGTGGAGGCGTCAGATGACCTCTTCATCCTGCCGCCCCCCAATCCGACGCCCCTGCCAATCACAGTCATACCCATCACATACCATCATCACACCGCCAGCAGCGCTACCGAGTCCCTCATCAGCACCAGCATCGGCGAGGTGCCTCTAATAGCCACCTTGAGTGAGGCCAGCGGCGTTTCTGGCACCGTCGACGGCCAGGTGTACAATCTGGATGACATTTGCTTCACGCTGGAGTACCAGTTCGAGAACCAGAAGCTCGTCCAGGTGCAGCCACCAACCGTGGTGTCGCTCAGCATGATGGGCACCACTGCGGAGGGGGAAGCTCCTACGGAGATGGGTAACACCGCCTCTGCCATCAACTGTGATAGTGGCCAGACCAACTCGGTGGTCACTTCTCCGGCGTATTTCACTATCGAGACGAGGTAGTAGTCACTTTGCATGAGGATGCACGAACCCCCCTTCTTGTCCTTGCGCCGCATGAGCTTTTAATTTATATTTTTGCGTGCAATTTCTGTCAACTACGCCTTCTTTTGATTGATTTTAATTGTGTAATTCTTTTGTTTGTAGTATGAAATGGTAGTTTTGTGGAGCTCAATTCCATTGTATAATATATATCTATATTTTTTTTCTTTTGTTAAGCGATTTTAGTTTTGCTATGTTTTGAGATCTGTTTTTTTTTAGTACTAACTTCAGAAAATTTTTTTTTTATAAGAAACTGGCTTTACCTCCAGTCTGCAAATATGTAGTTTATTTCTATATAAAGAAATGTTTCAATTGTGGAAAAGATATTTTAATATCTCTCAATTTCACAACTCGATAAACATTTCAAATTATAAAATTGTCAAGAAACAAAGTCTTATTTCCAGATTAGAATATTTCTGGAATTTTCCTTCTCTTAGCTTTCACCCGCCATAACAGGATCCTCGCCTTTCTAATAATCTTAATAATACACACAAATGAATAATTATATGGAAAAATCACACATTTATTGTTCGGATTTCAGTTTTTATAGCTTGCCCCTAAAAAATATGGTCATTACCCAGGAGGTTACACATTTTTGGAAGCAAGCTTTCGGTTTTTGAAAAATCGATTTCAAATGGGAATATATTCAAATACATACATATGTATGTGAAATATTCGGTTCATAAAAATAAATAGGAAATATGAAATATTTGTTTTATTATAACCACGACACCGAAGCAGCGCAGGAATACATGCCACATTTTAATTGGTCGAGAACAAACTGAGTTATGAGCCTATGAATCTTTAGGAAATGTATTTAAGGCAAATTTTTCGCCCAATAAAACATTTAATATTTCGCAGGCCGACCTTCAACTCGATGCGAACTAACATGAAAATCATTTAATTTCATTTTAATTTGCTGCAAACGCGAAAAATATAGAGAAGCTATGTATCGGCTAGAGATTAAAGTTTTTGTCGCGCTTTTTTGGCCAATTATAGTGGGCCGTCAGGTGTGCCCTACGAATGCCGAGTGCTGACCCTCGCCCAGGGACAGTCCCCCATGCCTGCCTGCCCCTTTTGTTGCTAATTTTCCACTCTGCCCACACATATGTAAATACAGAAAAATATATTTCCCCCGGCGTCTCTGTCACCGTCTGCCGTGACGTGTCCCGTTTGGTTTTATTTTTTTGTTTATTTGAAAAAAGAGAAATCAAATTTTCATATTTTCTTGCGAGCATTTTTGGCAAATCTTCGACCAATTCCAATGTCCACTCATTACAAGGCGGTGTCCGCATCGCTTGCATGTTTGTTGCTAATTGCCTGATTTGTGTTCTCGGCCTGCATCAGCAGCAGCCGGCAGTCTCTCCCCATAATCCCGTGCGGCAATGGTTGCATGCCTCGCTCGGCGGTCTCAGCTCCTCCTCGGACCATGATGATGATGATTGTGTATCGAAATCGTTTGTTTGGTCCAAAAATAGTTGCGCCGATGAACGCATTTAGATCGCTGCCACCTACTCCTCCGCGCAGCAACGTCGTCCCGAGCGAATAGAATGATTATATGCATACATAGATGTATATTTGTAGACTGTTGGGATTTTTCCCAAAAACTCATTCACACTTGGTGTAAAAGAGCCTAGATTCGTGCGCTATATTCCGCTGCCTGCCCTATTGTGAAATTCTCCCCCAAGAATAGTCGATTTGGCACTTATAGAAAAGTCTGATTTCGTTTTTCTATTTATAATTTTTCTCATATGTCCACAAAAGGTTGAAGTTCGCCGAGGTGTGGGTCACAAGAGTTTTATTAATCTTAAATAGCTAATTAAACTGATAATTAAGCTTATACCCCCGCTTAGTATAATGGAAATAATAAATCTGTTCAACGGAAACTGACAAATTTATTGCTGATAATGGCTTAACACCAGTTTCATAGAATTTCAAGAGATATAATACAATTCAGCGACTGATAAGAAGTCAATGGTATATACAAAAGGCACTTGAGGCGATCTATTTGGTATTATTCGATGGTTTTAAAGAGCTTTTAAATGCGTACGCTTGCTTATCCATTGCTTCAGTAAAGTTTCTTCTTTTTCGAGATTCTCCTCAAATTATTGAAACACTTAATTAATTATTGCCACTCAAAAGTTATTAAACCGGACATAAATTAATTTTACCCTCTGCCTCCTAAGTCCAGATGATGTGTTGTGATGGGGTTAGTCCGTCGTCCGCTGTCTCCCTCAGCTTTTTTTTTTTTTTTTTTGCTGCTCCTGCTTTTGTTTCATTATTCTGCGGTACAATAATTTTTCAATTTTTCATCCGTGCCTGCTGTGTGTGTTTTGCTCCGCGCCTTCCTTTCGTCCTCCCTTTTCCGCTGACCATTCGGCGACGACGCCTATTTGCGCTATTTTTATCGCCATGAGTAGTGTTCCCTCAATCATATTTCTCATTTTTCAGCACTTAGAAGGGGGTTCTGATCGGGAAAGAGGGGGGGTGCTGCTGTATGGGCATGGCAAGGAAAGGGACTGGGGGCAGCCCGGGCACGCTGCCCGTCAGTCATCACAGTCACCCAGCCAGCCAGAAGCTCCCACGCACTCGCCAGTCGCTCGGTTTTCTTTATAGTTTCTGTTGCCGTCTGCTATATTTTGGTTTTGGCATTTTGTTGTGTGTTTTGACCATGACAACATTAAATATTAATTAATCTGATTAATAATAAGGACCGAAAAAGCCTCCAGAGAGCTGTGTTTTCTCTGTTGTTCTTTTCCCCCTTTGCTTTTCATGTTGTTCCTCTGCTGTTTATGTTTTTTGAATTGTTTTTCTTGTTTTTTTGCTGACGCTCTAACACCACCACTAATCGCAATCTCTGTGCAGTTTTGTATAGACATAGTATATACACTTGTTGCGTTTATTATATACACAAAGATCCCACTGAAATCGGCGAGGGGGCAATTAAATGCCCCGCCCGATGCGATATTCGGGCTGTTTCCAACTGTGGATCTTTGGTCTTCCCCCCATTTATACTCACTCGGTGCCATCGATCTTCTAGCTATGTGGATGAGTACGATCCAAATGAGCTGGACGAGGACGAGCAGCTGACCAACTGCATTCAACCGAACGTTCTCCATCGAGATGTTGACGAGGACGAGGAGGATGAGGATGAGGAGGCTGGCAGGCAGGACGAGAACGATCAGTTAATGGCGATGGCCTACGAGGTACACACTACCCATCATCATCCGCTAGCAGCCAAGTTTTCTAATGTGCCTAACGTTGCCTAACGCTTTTTGTAGCGATTCTTAATCCTAGTGTTTAGTGGAGATTCCAATTCCGATTCAGACTCCTACGATTCCGCTGTAGGCGTGTTTTGTAACCCAGTTTTGTTAACCAGCTCTCGCGGTGCGTAGTGGCCCCGCTCTCTCTTTTACCATTGACCCCATTCACCCCCAAATAATCCTGCATGACATCTCATTTCATTGACTGCAGCCCACGGAGATTCTTTCTATTTGCTTCTAATGAATTTCTCTTTTATTTAGAGCTCGGACGAGGCTCTCAGTCGCTACAGATGCAACTATGAAAACTGTTACCGGAGCTATAGCACAATCGGAAATCTGCGAACGCATTTAAAGACCCATACGGGTGAGTAAACTGGCGCTTTAGGAGCTCAAAATTCCTTACAAATCCAATAGGTTTTAAAAAAAAATTAGGAAATCAGGCATAGGAAATTCCAACAGGAACCTACTTAAAGTATCGTGTCCTTCTTGATTTCTTCGTGGGCAAAATTAAGCAGCCGGAATTGTATATCGGTACGCGTACTTTCGTCCACGCGACTTAAAATACTCTCTAGATATTTGTAGAAGGGATCCTGGGGTTCCGCTGGCTTTGATTTCTCCTGCAGAGCTTGCTCAAGCATATTGATTACCTTAGAAAAAGATGACATGATTTCCATTGCTGAAGTCGGGTTGTTAGCAGGCAGTGGAAGTGGGAGTGGAATTGGGGGTTCAGTGGCAGTTTCTTTGGCAGTGACCGTCTCGTCCGCAACGAACTCCACACTTGAAGTGTTGTCATTATCGCTTAGGTACTCCTGGTCCTGTCTGTGTTCCTGTTCCTGATGAAGGTCCGGCTGCATGGGACATTGCATGGTCATGGAGCTGGGAGCTTCATCCTGAGTCATTTCGTCGATATAGTATGTATATGGTGTAGTCGGCGGATCCGACGCATTTGAGGTGCATTTTCTACAATATTGAAACATTTTAGATACTTTTTAAAAAATGGTTCAATCCATACCTTCTTAATTGTATGTGTCTCCTGAGAAAGTTGAGATTCTCGAATAAAGGAAAGCCCTTCGGATTGGTTTTGTTTATTTCCCGGACGTAGCGTTCGCGTAAGGACCTCCATCGACTTTGGCACTGATCCACTGTAACATATTTTCAGAAAATTAACAAAAAGACAGATATTTACACACAAAAAATTTAATTACACGGCATTTTGCAGTCCTGAACCACATACATCCAGGCCTCGCGTCTGCTGAACGTATTTGAGCTAATCGATTTGTCGTATAAACGCGGATAGCGACTAACGCTCTGAATTAACCTTAGATCAATATCGTTTGTCATTATAACTATTATATTGTCAATATTCGAAAAACGCTTAAAATTCGTGTCAAAAATTCGTTTATACGGTGCTTCTGAAGAAAAAGAGCGCGTTGGCCAACAGCTGATCGTACTTTTGTGTTTTGCAACACTGTTTTCTTGTTTGTGTAGGGACTTAGTAAAAGGGGATGGGGGCCAGAAAGCCCCCAAATAGGTATCTTAATAATTTACAAAGAAAATATTAATTTTTCATTTTCTAAATAAGGGTACATATAAATTGTACTAGAACTATGTTTTATTGGCTTAACAAAGTAATTAATCATGAGGCCAATTTTATTATTCAATCGGTTTGAAAACATAACCCCCTTTGAAGCCTACGCCCATTTACAAGGCATTGCCAGTCCTACAAACTGAACGGCGATTGTTTACATTTGAAATTTAAGCATTTCCCTTTCCGCTTTCCAGGCGACTACAGCTTCAAATGCACGGAAGACGGCTGCAACAAGGCCTTCCTCACATCCTACAGCCTGAAGATCCACGTCCGCGTCCACACGAAGGTGAAGCCGTATGAATGTGAAGTGACCGGTTGCGATAAGGCCTTCAACACGCGCTACAGGTGAGCAAACCAATCCACTCCAGCCAAATGATAAGGCGATAGACATAAATAGACCAATGGCTATTCGGTGTGGTTTACTAATCGGTTATCTTCGTCGCCCGATCCAACAGATTGCACGCCCATCTGCGCCTCCACAATGGCGAGACATTCAACTGCGAACTGTGTCAGAAGTGTTTTACTACGTTGAGTGATCTGAAGAAGCATACGCGCACCCATACCCAGGAGCGGCCTTACAAGTGTCCGGAAGACGACTGCGGCAAGGCCTTTACTGCCTCGCATCATCTGAAGACCCACCGGCGAACGCACACCGGGGAGAAGCCGTATCCCTGCCAGGAGGACAGCTGCCAAAAGTCGTTCAGTACGTCGCACAGTCTCAAGTCGCACAAGAAGACGCACCAGCGGCAGTTGCTCAACAAGGGACGAAAGAAGCGGCCACTGAAGTCGCAACAGAGCAGACAGTTCAAGGATCAGGAACACGAAACCCACCACGATCAGCAGCCTGAGGAGAAAGACGAGCAGTCGGAGATGTTGGTGCTAAATCCAGGCAGTCACTGCTCGGAGACAACGAGTACGGATAGCGGAGTGGTGCTGCACACGCTAACGGCGCAGGATCAGCAGTTGTTTATTCTGCAACCCGATGAACCACTAATCCTGCCGGAGACCTCACAGGCCTACCAACTCTCGTATGCCGCGGAGGAGGAGATACCCAGCCCCTGGATCGATGCTGGGGTCCTGGTTTCGAAGCCCATCATTCCCATGGCCCCGTTAACTGATGCCTGTGTGGCCCTGCCCACCGAGATGCCCAGTTTCGTGGACTTGAAGCCCTCCTACGGCAATGCAGTGAGCGGCAACATGGGTGACAACCAAGTAGAGACCATGGATGTGGACTCCACAGTGCCGCCACCTTCGTTGCCCACACCCACGCTGGAGCTAAACCAGCAAAATATCGAGGATTTGCTTAAGCAGGACAGCTTCGACAACGAAGAGGACATGGAGACGGAGTCCCTGCTGAACGACATCCTCATGACCATCGACAACAACAGCGCCCTGCTGCAGGCCACCCTCCAACAGGCCTCCCAGGTGCCCAGCGACGCCTCCGGATTGGTGGAGCTGGACATCAGGGACAACAAGCCGACGCTTAAGCAGATTACAGCAGATGCGGGCATCTGCAATTGCACCAACTGCAAGTGCGATCAGACCAAAAGCTGTCACGGTGGCGATTGTGGAGCCGCGGCGGCAGGTGCTTCCCAAAAGTCCACCAAGACAACCACCACCACGACCATCCAAAATTCCAGCGGGGGCAAACGTATTTGCGGCGGCAGCGTGGCGACGGCCACCAAAAAAGTGAGTAAACGCGAGGCGGAAATGAACCAGAACATCGAGGATGTTGCTTTACTGCTGCAAAACCTGGCTTCCATGAGCTCCAACAGCTCCTCCGGCGGCGGCGGTTGCTGCGGAGGTGGTGCTGCCGCCAAGCCAGCGCCTTCAACTGGCGGCTGCTGCGGTGGGACAAAGGCTCCCGAGCCCGTAAAGAGCGGATGCGGCTGTGCCCAGACCCCAGCCCCCTCCGCCGGCGGTTGCTGCGGTGGAGGTGGTGCTGTTGCCACGCCCCCTCCGCCAACGCCGGCCACGGGTGGGTGCTGCAAGCCAGCACCACCTCCTCCGCCTCCTGCAGCCTCAGGCGGCTGCTGCTCTGGACAGCACAAGGCTCAGGAGCTGCCCGTCATCACGAATGCTGCTCCCGCAGTACCCGCCACCGCTGCTGCTCTTAAGGGCAACTCCTGTACCTGCAAGAGTCCGGCAGAAGGCGTCGCCAACGGCTGCTGCGTAGTGATCTGCATTAAAACGCTACAAGCTCTCCGCAAAGTTCTGACGCGCCGGAATCTGAACCTAATGCTTTGTCCACAGCAGAACTAAACTAAGAACCACTGTATGTACACTAATACCAAGCAGCCCCAAACCGAACTCCTCCAAAGACCGACCAAAATATAGGCCAGAGAATCCAGTAACCATGTAAAGCAATCAATCAATCAATGAAGTATTGTGCCTGTAAAAAGTATTTCCCCCATTATGAATCAGAAAGATATAGGGACCAAAATTGAGTGCATTTAAGAAGCAAAAGCAAATCGATGCATCATCATCGCAACTGAAATGTGATCCCAGCGGAGGCTGGCCGCGCTACAACATACAATACGAAAGCTATATCCTATTACTACTATATACCACTTAATATATACCCTAAAGTAACTTGAATCCAAAGAGCGCTTCCGATGAGCAGACAACTGTCGGGCGATAGTCAACGCCTCGCCATAAATCCCATATAGACAGATATGCAGACGTTATCAGGGCATAAACATGGCCACACTTTGTTGTATATTCATACATACATATAGCCAAATTCTCACATACAATGTATAACGATAACAGTTCCCTATAATCTAAGAGTCTAACTCCACCGGTAATTATTGTTTAAATTATTCTGAATGTAGACAATCAGTGGAAAAATGTGTCATCGGAAAGCTCACAGCTCACAGCTCACCGTTTTTTGTACTTTTTACTTTTTAATATTTTTGCGTTTATCTTAAACTAACAATTATTATTTAACCAAACATTTAGGGAATTAATGTGTATGAGAAGGGTTCTTCAAATTGTTGAATTGTATTAAATATATAACAGTTTATGATGACGCTTTATAATAATCATGCCAAATATGAACAGATGTACATATTCTCTACTGTTTTTCTTATATAATATCAAAAGAAATTAAATCATTTGTATAAAGGTCGAATAAAACATAAAACTAAATGTGTTGGAAACGATTCTTATTGCTGCGCTGCCGCTCTAGTTCCTGCTACTTCTTGTTTGCTGTTGATCCTGCTCCTGCTTCTGCTGTTGCTTCTTTTTGCGCCGCTTTTGCTCCGGAATGTATCTGGGACTGTTGCAGTTTGTTTGAACTCGTTAACAAGACTCTTAAATTCTACAGAATGTGCTTTTATTGACATCCCCCAAAAACAAAAACAAAAGCCATAGTACGCGCTCCGATCCACAGATCCACACTGATCCACACTTGTTTTCTAATCCTCGCCAGCTGGTATGACCTCCTCTAGACGCCGCACGAACTTAACGCGCAGCTCCGTCACATTGTCGCCCTTCAGTTGATCCTGCAAGAGGGATCAAAAGCAAACACAAACACGCACGCACAGAGCACACACAAACCAGACACAATTAGCCAAGACAAGAAAGCCAGAGAGAGTAATTGCACAACAAGACTTGCCTGCACGAACCAGCTCTGCACCTCCAGCTGTACCATCTCCAGGGCGCCGCGTATACATCCGCTGAGTATGGCGCTGTACCGCAGATTGGTCAGGTCCGGCGGCAGCTCGACGAACTCCGTCAACGGATTGCTGTCGAACAGCAGCGAGAACTCATCGGAGGCCGCCGACCAGTTCGAGATGGTTGGCTGGATGTTCAGGTAGATGCGAAACGCTTGCTGGACGCGATCGGCCGTCTCGCGCATCTCCAGGCATCGGGGCGCTGAAGTGCGGGCGAGAAAGTCCTCGATCAGGCGCATGCCCATGTTGTAGCCGATCCGCTCCAGCTGCTTGTTCACATCCTCGACGTTCTCGAAGTCGCGCAGCATTTGGGTGACCAGTGCCCCGTAGGTGAGTGTCAGGAACTCCGAGTTCTGTGTTTTCGGTTCGTTTTTGTACAAAATAGAAAGAGAGAAGAGGAAAGCAGAGTAGCTAATAAAAAATCAAATCCAGAGCCAGAATCAAAACGTATTATTAAATAGTTTTCTTCCCAATTAAACAAATCTAAAGCTTACAGTGTATAAACATTTTCTTTGAATTTATTTGCTGCGTTTTGGGAACTGATTTGGTCTACTAATCGCTATTATTTGAGTTGTGACTCGGGCTTTGTTCCCAATTCCATTGCGTATAAGGTTGCGGTATAAATATGTAATAATTGCTAGCTATTTATAAAATTTATCAAGTATTCAAGTCTTAGTTCTTGGATACAAATTGCACAATTTTTATCTGCACTTCAAGACGATATAATTACAATTTTCACTTAAGTGGGAACTCATAAATAATCAGGGATGCCAAAGATTTTGCTATGGAATTTAATTCTATTAAAAATGTGTCTGAAAGTAAGCAAAAAAATAATTTTTTAGCACTAGCATACATTAAAACACATTTTGTAATTGATTTTCAAACCGAATAAAATAATAGAGTTCAGTAAATTTGAAATGAAAAAAATAATCACTACGGGAAAATTAGGATATTTATACACAATCATCGGGAAAACGGAATTGGGAACCAAGCAGACGAACTGAGAATAAATACAATTTAAGTCCGAACGAAGTGGATGCGGTGGCTGCCTTAGGACTATATGAACTAGGATCTAATTTGGTATCTACAACTAAGCGGCGACGCCGCGGCGGTTACATTACTCCGACTTGATCGCCGTTATGGTTATGCTAGGCGTTTGGTGTGGCGCTATCAGCTTCGGTGGTGCCCGAGCCGTGCCCCGACTGAGGGTCATACTACTGGGCGCCATCGGCATGCCTCCGCCGCCATCTGGTCCGGACTGATCGCCCTTCTCCTGCGCCGAATGAAAGCGTCCGCCCTCGCCTCGCGCCCGATTCATGGCGTGCCGATGGCGAGATTCATGCAGATATTTGCACCGCTCCTTGGGTATGCGAGACTCCAGCTTGGCCCTGGCCTGCCGTCGGATTAGGATGCGTTTGTACTGCTTGGCATTCACATAGAGCGGCTCCTCGTCCGCCTCGCCCTTGGAGCTCTCGTCCTCGCTGTTTGTATTCGTCCCTGTGGTACTTGTGCTGACATCGGCGGCGCTTACATTATTAGCGGCTGCGCTGGCCGCTGCAGCAGCTGCTGCCGCAGCGCTCTGTTGTTGCTGCTGCTGCTGTTGTTGCTGGGTCTGTGATTGAACCGGTTGCTGTTGTTGGGCGACCACCGTGCCCACTCCTGTGGCTCCAGCATTGGCCGCTGCTGCATTCACTGCCGCCATTGCCGTCTGCGGCACCATGATGATCTGTTGGCCACCGGTATTGGCCGCTTGACTGGCATTGGCCGCCGGAGTTATCTGCACCAGCTGACCATTGATGTTGAGGTAGTGGGGCGTTGGCTGGGCGGCCGCAGCTGCTGCAGCGGCTGCCGCATTTGGATCCAACTGGGCAATGGTGGGCGTCTGGTAGAAAATGGTCTGGCCGTCGGGCAGCTGCATCACCTGCATCTGGGGCTGCTGCTGCGCCGCCGCCTGCAGCATTATCTGGTTGGCCTGCAGCGGTATCAGCTGGGGCTGCAGGCCTGTCGCCTGCCCCTGAGGCTGCTGTCCGATTATAATCTGGGCTCCTCCAGTGTTTAGCAGCGGCATGGGTATCACCTGAATTGGCTGGCCGGCTGCAGCGGCATTGGTGGTTCCCGCAGCAGTGTTTACATTTATGGTGTTGCTGCCGGCGTTGTTGCTGGTGTTGCTACTATTGCTGCTTGCGGCGGCGGCGGCTGCGGAGGCGGCGCTCATTCTAGGCGTGGCTGTTGTTGGACGGGAGCTGCCGCTGAAATGGGTTTCCATAGCCCGCACGCAGCTGGCGGCACTCGCGAATCGTGCGGTTGATTCCCGCGTGTGCCCTCACCACACCACTTACTGGAAAAGCGAATGAAGTGAAGCCGATTTTGAGGGTGGGTGGCACGTCAAAAATTCGTTCTTAGGGCTCTAGGCAAAAACTAACCTTACAACTAGGCGGCGGATTCCCCGATGGCGGACCCACTCCACTTGTGCCCCCCTTCTCGCTCAACTCACCACTTTCTTGGCGTCCAGTCGGGAGGCTTGTCGCGACATTTTCCGGCTGTTTACGTTGCAAATTGTACAATTGTAACTATAGCTAAAGCGAAATCTCTGCTGCTTTTCCGATTTTACAGGGTTGTCAACGATTCGGCTGATTTCAGTGTGGCCAGTAGCTCGATAGAAAGATATTTATAATACCAAAATATGTGTAGTTGGTATATTCTTCTGATTTTTAGTAGGTTCTCAAAATCGTAGAAATATATAAATTAATTTTATTTATCAAAATTGATAAGCCAATTCATCGTTTCTTCTATAGATTATATCCTGATTTTGACGAAACTCGAAATCTGCATTAAATAATATAAACACTAAGTTGCTGGTATATGCCTGGGCCGGGTGGTGTCTTTTATATATTTGGGGTCGGTCACACTGGCTAGCATAAACATACAAAAAAGTGCTCCAGGTGACGAAGGTAAATAAAGGAAAAATTAAACACATCTCGCATAGCAAACGAACGGAGGAAACGGACACCGAAAAACCGCACACAGAGAAACCGCTCCACAATGGCTTCATTTTTCAACGTTGGCGCCCTGGGCAATGTTTTCTCCACGGCCGTTGGCCAGCGCATAGGTGAGTGTGTAGAGTGCAGTGTAGAGTAAAATAACCCCTCCGACGCCCCCGCCCCCACCGGATGTGGGGGTGTGTATATGATTAAATTGTAACATTTTCCATGCCCACAACGCATATGCGTGTTTTTTCGGCTATCTTTCCCATTAAATTTTCTGATTGGGAGACCCCTTGAGTCGAGCTGAGCCACTGGAAAATTGAATTTTCACCATTTTCTTCTGTGTTTTCGCCACCTTCTTACCGCTCGTACCCACACCAACACACACTCGGCCAGTGCACTTATCATCAGCCCGATTGGATTTCGAATGCGAATTCTGATAAGATTAACCCCCATGCTGGCAGGTGTGACAACAGCCTACTCAACCCTACAAGATAACTGCCTATTGCTCACCTCACAGATACACACGCACACACCCAACCGTTTCGGGGCATTGTTATTGATGCGCTCTTGTTTTTTGTTTGATTGCTTTTTACCACCTCCCCACCCCCACTCCTTCGCTCGCATTGCCTGGAAGTAATGGCAATTAGTCATCATCGTTGCCTTAGGTTACATAAAAAAATGTGTTAATTTATTTCACGTTCCCCTTTGAGTCGCATTTTCGCAGTCATTTTCATTTGCCGTTGCTACTCACGCACACGGGCGCGCTCACCTGCTTTGGTGTTGGTGCGCCTTACTAATTTGTTGCTTCATATTTTTTTTTTGCGCTCATATTTTTGTTGTTCGCTGCGGCGACCGTTATTTGATATCCCACAGATGCATTTTCCTACTCGTCTGTATTTGTATTTATTGTTTTGTTTTTCAGAATACACTGTTCTTTGCTTGTCGCCTTTTGCTCATACATATGTGCGTTTTAATTAAAGCAAGTCATTGCACTTAGTTGGTTAGGGGGGCAGCGATAAAGGTTAATAACACAGCCACCTGTAAAAAAAAAACATTTTCAGTTTGTAATCAAGAGAAAACAAAGCGAGCTATGTTGTACGTTTCTTTAACTTTTGTTTTCGCACAGGTAAAATGGTGTTGATTGTTCAATTCATATTATAAACAAATAAAGGATCAGAGACCAAATAAGTTGTACTAAATTGTCCTTAGAACTAAAGGGTTAAAAACTGATACTTTACCTTTCTTAATGTTGGACATGATCTTTAAACACTTTCCAATAATTTTCATTTTTAATATACCAATTTATTTATTTTTTTAATTTAATGTCCCTGTATTTATCCTGCATCTTAACTCATCGCCTTTGAATTTTCTTCCCTCCTTAGAGGCCGCCACCGACGCCAATCTGGCCTCGGAGAACTGGGCCGCCAACATGGAGATCTGTGACATGATCAACGAATCCTCGGACACCGCCCGCGATGCTATGCGTGCCATTAGGAAGCGTCTGACGCAGAACGCTGGCAAGAACAACCAGGTGGTGATGTACACCCTGACCGTCCTGGAAACCTGCGTGAAGAACTGTGGCAAGGCCTTTCACGTTTTGGTAGCCTCAAAGGACTTTATCAACGAGCTGGTCAAGCTGATTGGACCCAAGAACGACCCGCCGGCTGCCATGCAGGAGAAGGTACTAAGCCTCATTCAGATCTGGGCCGATGCGTTCAAGAACCAGCCGGACCTCAATGGGGTCACGCAAATGTACATGGAACTGAAGAACAAGGGCATCGAGTTTCCGGCCAACGATCTGGATGCCATGGCCCCCATATATACGCCCCAGAGAGTGAGTTTTAATACTTAAAAGATTTGTGCTTGTAAATTCTTACTTTCTTTTTCATTTAGAGCGTTCCCGAGGTGCATTCTCAGCTGGTGGCCGCCCAGCAGCAGCACACAATCTCGCCCCAACACATGGCTGCCGCCGCTGCAGCGGCTGCTGCTGCCGCCGCTCCACCGAACGCGGGACCCTTGCATTTGACTCCTGATCAGGCGGCCAAGCTGCGCTCAGAGCTGGAAATCGTTAGCAACAATATGTCCATTCTAAGCGAAATGCTGAGCGTGCTCAAGCCCGGCCAGGAGTCACCAGATGACTATGCCCTGCTCAACGAGCTCACCTCCACCTGCAAGGAGATGCAGTCTCGCATCGTGGATCTGATCGGACGTGTCCAGGACGACGAGCTGACTGCTGAGTTCCTGCGCATCAACGACGAGCTGAACAACCTCTTTTTGCGCCACCAGCGTTACGAGAAAAATCGCTCACAGGGCCTGGGAGGCGCGGTCACCTCTCCATCGCAAGTGCTGGGCGCTGCCATGGGTGTGGTGCCACCGCCTGCGACCACAACGACTGCCGTGAGCAATACGCCACAAAGTGACCAGCTGCTAATTGATTTGATCGAGAGCAGCGAGGAGGCGCAACAGCTGCCGCAGGGCATAGGCCAGCTCAGTTTGGGCGGAGGAGCAAGCGCAGGAGCACCACAAAGAGCAGGTGCTGCCGATGAGTTTGATATGTTGGCACAGTCGCGCACGGATGGCAACCTGTAAGTGCATTAACCAAGCTCTCAAACAAAAGCTATTTTCAAATATTTTTAATCAGTAAATCGGATATGCTGCGGGACATACCCTCTGTGGACGCTGCCGCCGGTAGTGTTCCGACCTCCGCCGCCGCCGCCGCCTCGCCTTACAATCAGCACCAACAGTCACAGCAGCAGCAGCACCGAGCAACCGGCGAACCGCCGGTGGTAAGTAAAGTGAGTAGCTAGCCCCCAGACAGCCGGTCTAACTAATGGCGTTCGAATCTGTTTCGTTCCGTTCCTTTACTGTTTGACCTTGTTTTCGGCCATTAATTTAACCATCATGAATTTAAATTGAATATCGTTTTGGTTCTTCTTCGTTTTTGTTCTATGCAAATTGCGTTCGGCTTTTGTTCGTTTCGTTTATGGCTTTGGTTCGATTTGGTTTCTTCTGTGGCGCCCACACAGTCGACGAAAGAGAATGAGATTGACGAGATGGAGGCGTGGTTGGGCAACTCAGTAAGTAGCCATGCGAGTAGCACACACCCTTTGCCTTTTTTTAAACGCATCTAACCATTGCACACTCAAAGTCGGCTTTAGTTACTCGATTTACATACTCTTCCTTTGCTTATGATAATTTCTATAAGATAGTGATTTATTTGCGACTGACTGAAGTTTCTTTTCCGCCACACAGCACAACATCGATGGCATTGAGGAGCTGACCAGCTCGGAGTTTGACAAATTCCTTGAGGAGCGTGCCGCCGCCGCTGAAAATCTTCCAACGATCCATGCATCGAACTCCGCCAGTAGTGCCACGACAGGTGCAGGTGGAACCGTCGACAGCTTACGAAAGACACCAAAGAAACCGGGCGCAGAGGAGGACTTGCTTGCTCTCTGAGTGATCTCCACCAGCTATAGCTACAGCTCCTCCGGCATCATCGGCTCCAATTGTTTACTCTTTCAAAATGTTACACACAACCCAAACATACTTATGCATAACGACGTCTATATGATAGCGGCTACATATTAACCCTTCTATTATGTAAAACTCTTTTAATTTTTACAGAACTGCATCGATAAATATTGTTCTATCTACATATTCCAAAATGAAACAAAACAAAACAGCGATCTTCTGTTGGTCTAATTGTAAGTCACGTCTCTACACATATTGATGGTAATTTTTAATGTATTTACGTTACATACGTCTATTTGTTGTTTATTTATACATATATACATATACATACATTATAAATCTAATTTATTTTACAAAATCAAACAATCGAAAAAAGAAAACTAAAACTAAAAAAAAAAACAAAACAAAATGGAAATACATTTCAAGCACATACCGACGAGGGAATGTTTTACTACGAATCTTCGCCTTCCATGTTCATAGCCTGTGTGGCTGCTGTGTATGCTTCATCTTCCTCGTCACTGGAGATCTTGCGGCTCTTGGAGAACCCTTTCGTGCGTTCCTCCTCCAGCTTGCTTTCCAAATCCCTGATGTGAGCCTTCTTACTGTTTATTAGCAGAAGGAATTTCTTCAAGAGTTCCGCTTCCTTCAGTTTGGAATCCTTCACATACTGCTCGTACTCAGCCAGCGATGTGGTTTCCTGAGTCTGGGACTCGGGGATCACTAGAGCCGGAGCAGGTGGCTTTTGCAGGCCCGCTTCGATGGCTGCATCCAGCAATTGGTAGCAGTTGGACACCGTTCGCAGGGCAATCTCCAAATATAGCATTTCGTACCCCATGCACTTGTACATCTTGAAGACAGGTTCCTCTGGTTTATCTAGGCACAGTTCGTAGTCGAATCCCTGCTGTCCCATGTGCGTGGTCATTGCCACCTTGCACTCCTCGTAAAACGTTTCAAAGGGCTGGCCCAGATCACTGGCTGCACTCCGTAGCTCCTCGTATTTAAGGCAACCGCGGTAGTTCCGATTGTCCACTGTAGATAGGAAGTCGAACTCCGCATCGTCGTCCCGCCAGTTGCTCCGGGCATAGATGAAGGGTTTAACGTCCAACTGACTGTGCGACAGCTGTGTGCGTTGAAGCAGTTTGACCACAAATGTGGACATATTTATATATTAATTATTTTATATTTAATTGAATAGAGTTTCACAAGAATTTGTAAATAAACTTTGCAGCTGATTGTCGCCAGTAGATGCATCGATGTATTTTGAATTTTCTAAATCATCGATGTTTTTTACGACCATCGATGTTTCAGTGCCGTTACTCTCAAGAGAAGCAGAGTAAAGGTACGTAAAAGAGCAGATTTTTTGTTTAATTATTTTATTATGCAGTTCGATTGGTGGTGCTGGTTACGGCGTTAATATGGACAAATTTTTTAAAAATATTAAAATTTTGGTGAAAAACATCGAAATCATCGATGTTTTTGCATCTCTAGTCGGCACCTTTGCTAAATAGCCGTTATATTTTCATACTGAAAGAAACCCAATTCCTTTTACTCTTACCCAACTCTGGTAACACTTGGTTGACATTGAACAAACAATAAGTTAAGTCTTATTTGTTGCTAAATTAATTATTTGTATAACCCAGATTTGTTGTAATGCCAATCTGCTCTTAATTTACATTTATGTAAATATTTCTCAAAGCTGGAAACCCTGGTACCCCTAAGTGTTACACAGCTCTGGTCACACTTAGTCAACATTAAGTTAGCACAAACTTAAGTGGGATTAATTACAAATTAAACGCGCTCGGCCCCGGACCCTATTTGTTTCCCTCTTTTACAGTTTTAAGCAATTCGTTAGCCGCAATGCTCGACAACCTCGTGGAAATCGCCAGCTACTGGTGGTTCCGATACCTCATGGTACGTAATACATCCACAAAACGAAACTACAGATATAATCTGAGCTCGCAGAGAGTTAATTAAATACTTAAACTTCCTCAGGTCACCGAGCTTTACATGGTGGAGAAATGGGAGCGCGTAACGATACGTAAGTGCTGTTCCTTAGACACACAGACAAAACCTGGGCTTTTCCCGGATTCGTCATACCATTTTGCGCGAATTTTCACGCTTATCTCGATTATTATTACTATTATTGCTCTCGTCTTCGGCAGACGTCATATTCATGGTGCTATTTTGCGTGTTCTGGTACTTCAACTACTCCATCCTGCTCTCCCTGGCCGGTCTGATCTCCCCCGGTGCGTCCATGGCGGATATCATCCCCGAGATGTCAGTGGCTTCGGGTCTCAAGGTCACCTAAGCGCTCTGTTCGCTCTTCCAGTATCCAAAAAATATCCGAGCAGCGACGCGCTGCTTCTCGGTAAAGCTTTATCTAATCCACATCCGCACGCGTTTACACAAGCACTCAATGAATGGTCTGGGAGTCGGAGGCGGCACCTGGTACTGGCGACGAACGACATGTGTATGTTCAACGACGATCGATCTAATCGTCAACTGATCCGAATCTGAAGTGGACAACAGCCGGGAACTGTCCACCACTAGCTAGCGACGCCCTGCCGCACTGTTTAACGTAGTTATCTCTAGCCGTAGTTACAAGTTAATGTCCGTAAATAAATCTAACGCTTACACAAGTCACGAAAATAGGGCCAAATAAGTCAATTGAGGGGGAACGAGCTGAGATTTCTATTAGAAAGTCCAGTAATTGCATTGTTTTTCCTTGTTTTATTTTTCGTTTAATTTTGAAGAGGTATTCCCTTGTTTAATTCCGACTTAGCTGTAGTGCTTCTTCCATTTGTGAATCGTTTGCTCATGCTTCTATGGTAAATCCGTACTTAAACTCTGTACTCCAATGCTCTCAAAGTGTTACAATTCATTACAAAAATATATATATAGATAGCCTATGGTGTATGCATTACTGAATATTGTTAGAATCTAGTTACTTATTTGTTGTTTGTGGTTTTATCGTAGAAAAGAGCGTGGGCGCGTTTTGTTATTCGAGCGAAGACCGCACACTGATCAGATCGGATTGGGGTTATTGGTTATTATTGTTTAAGGGGGCAGTCTAGCTGGGTTCTGCGGGTTACGCTGATCGATTCGGGTTTAAAATTTGGGAAGGGGGACCACTTAAAGCTACGCTATATACTAAGATGTTCATCCGTTCGTTGACCACGTCTATCCACGAAGGGAACATGTATAATGATGGCTATAATCTAGGTTCTGTTGCACTGCAAGCCGATTTGTTAGAGAAGAGAAGCTTAGTACTAGTTACCTAAGACGGCGGCGGAGACAGGCGGCGGAAGTCCTCACCAGGTGAGAATTGCGCGCGCGCTGCATTTCATCCGCTCGATAGGTTTACAGATACAGATAAAAACTGGCTACAACTAACTGTACAATTTCCCGCAATCGCCGTCTCTCAGTGTCCTCTTAAGCCAGGACCAGGGCCAGCGAGACATCGATGCGCACTGCTAGTTAGGATGTGGGTGACGCTTCATCCAGCAGCATCACCCCGTTCTGATCAACGTAAACCAGGCGAGGATCCTCTCCAAACTCCAGGCGCCCGTACCTGGCCACCAGCGGCGCCTTGTTGTTGCTGCTGTTGTTGTTGTTGCTGACCGGTGGCGTTCGCGGCCACTTCCGTTTCGGTTTCGTGTGAGTTAACATGTGCGACTTAAGGTTCGTCGATTGGGCGAAGCATTTGGAGCAGCCGTCAATGGGACAGTGGTACGGCCGATCACCGGTGTGAATCCGGACATGGGTACGCAGATTGAAGTCCAGGGAGAAGCGCTTGCCGCAGCCCTCGAAAGTGCACTCGAAGGGCTTCTCGCCTGTGTGCACCAGCTGGTGGCGCTTCAGCTTGGAGCTCTCCACGAAACTTTTGCCGCACACGTTGCACACATGGCCGCGCGGTCCGTGCGTGTGCATGTGCTTACGCATGGCCGAATGGTTCCGGAACTCCTTGTTGCAGCCGCGATGGGAACAGCGAAACTTGGGCTCCTCATCCTCCTCGCCGGCGGCACCAGCTGCTCCCGTATTTGTATGGTTTGCTGTCCCCGTTGCTGCTTGTGCTGCTGGTGTTTTGGTCACATTGGTAGGTCTTGGCCGGGTTAGAATGCTGGCAGCGACCAGGGGCGGCGGTGGCGTTGGTGTAGCCACCGGCAGCGCTGTACTGAGTTGCCTCTTGGCCACTTTTGACTGACTGCCTCCGCTTTTCAGACGCACATTAGTGCTGCTGTTCTGGAGCACCAGTTTCGGTAGAGATGCCTGAGGAGTGGCCACGCATCCATTAATCTTGGTTGCGCCGGATCCAGAGAGCTGGCCCGAAGCCGCTGGTGGAGCCTGCAATAACTCTACGTTGTTCGGCATATTTTCGATGAGCTCGATGTTGCCGTACGCCTCGTCCAGCTGGTTGTCCGCATAGATGAACTGCTCGCTCAGAGGCTGGCTGTCCTCCTCGCCCTTGACATCGCCCATAAATGCATTGACCACCTCCTCGACGTCTGTTACCGAGGAGGTGCTGAATGGATCGGGCAGGATGACGTACTCGTTACCAATCCCGTCGCTCAGCACATCGTGGTTGATCATATGTTCATCGATGATCAGCTTTGACATGCTGGGGGAACCGCCTTCCTCGATCCGCGTGACGTTGGATGCGGATGCGGAGGGTGTCGTTGTACCTACAGTGGAGCCGGGAGGCTCATCCAGCTCCTCCTCCTCGTCTTCGTCCTCAGAGTTTAAAGAGGACCACAACGTGACATTGAATTCGTCTTGGGTAATCCGTATGGGAACTTTTGTTTGTTTCCACCGCTTGGTGGCCGAATTGGCGCCCATAGGCCGCGGTTCCACGCGACTTGTACCGAACAGCTTGAAGTCCTGCAGCTGGTTATTGGAGCTATTCGAATCCTCGCCGGCTTTCATGTAGAACTCGTTCTCCAGCTGCTCCTCCTTGATGTTTGTGGCCTCGATTGTGGTCAGCATCTCAGAAGCGATTTCGAAAGCGTTTGTCATCGCTGGTGCGGCATCCGTATCGGGCTCCTCATCCTCCACGTCGCCGTCGCCGTCACAGGAGGAGGACAGCTGCATGCCGTCTTCCTCAATAAATTCCTCGTCGTCGCTGGTCTGCTGCATAATAATGGGCGGTGGCAGTGCATCCGCCGTGGCCACCGACGTGAGCCTGTCCAGCCGATCAACAGGGTAGTACTCATAAACATCACCGGCGATGAAGAACTCGCCAGTGTCCACCACAATGTTTGCCTCGTCATCGTAATCGTCGATTATCTCCTCGATTAAGAAGCTCTCGTTCTCCGCACCCATGTGTTCGGATCCCTCCAAGACGCTGGTGTACGGATCCTGCTCCGCCCCAATGATGGGCGCCGTAGGTGCCGGCAGCACATGCGTGAAGTAAGCGGAGGCAGAGCCCAAGTGCAATGGCTCGGCGGCTGCCGCTAGCGAGAGGTTCTTCACAATCGGGGCGCGTAGTTGGTGCTGATGCTGATGGTGCTGGTGGTGTTGCAGCTGCGGCTGGAAGCTGCCGACGCCGTGGTGATGACTTGTCATCGCGGTTATGGATTCTGGCTGTTGCTGCTCTGCGCGTTCCCTTCTATCCGACTGTCTGTGTATGTTTTTCCCTTGTGCGTGTGTGTGCGGCGCGCTGCTCGGTGTATGCGCGCGTGTCTGTGTAAATGTACGAGTGGTGGCCACCACTGGGAATAGCGAAATAGTAGCGAAATTAGTACCTGGCTGCGTCTAGGCTGTCCGGCGGAGACTCACCCGCGCAACTGCGTGCTCGGATTTTGGCTTTCCTGTCGCACCTTTGCTAACAACTCACCGCTTGCTCGCTCGCTTGCTTGCCTCTTCTCCTCCGCCTATCGCTTTTGTGCTGCTTTGTGGCGGCAGACGGCGACTGGCTGATGCGCTCCGTTCGCTCCGCCCCGCCACGCTGCTGGCCCGGCACCTGATGGATGCACTGTACGGTGGACGCCGCTCTGGTGACCACCGGCAGTGTAAATATTTTGAATTTTGCCGGTAAATATGGCGGAATTGTATTTTCCAAAATGGCTCGGTACTTTCTCTTGCGTATTTGTGTGCTTGTGTGTGTTTACGTTGGTGTGTGACGACGGCGCCAGATGCAACCCTGCGCGCGCTTTGTGTATATGTTCAGCGGGCGCGAATTGTTTGAGTGGCTCTGAACCGCTGCAAACCTTGGGTGAAAGAATCAGTTGCCTCACAAATTAAGTTTATTAATAATATTGCTAGACTAGTTGCACTGATCTTGCATAAATGACACTGTTTTCCGCTATTAATTAGCGGCGTTCTGACTATCGATAAGCGATAAACTTGTTGTTCTGTCGCCAGGGTTGCCTTGACAGCCCGCTCATATAGGCACACATACAGATGTCCATATGTATGCATGCGCAATAACAAAGAATAAATGTTTAACAATTATTTGTTTTCTTCTTCTTCACGCTATTTACATTATTTGCTTTAACAATTTAAGTATTTTCTAGTTACAGCTTCTTCATTAACAGCACTTCGGGCACATAAATGAGGGCCAACTTGGACTCTACGAAGCGCTCGTGTCGACAACCTAATGTCTCTGCGGATTGCCTAAAATCAGTCTTATTAAAGAGGACGCCCCTTCGATCCGGTGTTAGAGTCAGATTGTAGTGCCGGCACTGCTCCTGAAGTCCCGTCGGAGAATTGATTAGCAGCACACGCAACAAGTACGGAGCCGGCACCGTGAGCTGTTTGTTGTTGTAGGCATGCGTAAAAATCAGCAGCAAGCTCCTGCAAAAATAAAAAGCGAGGATTCGGTCAAAAATCGATGGAAACTAATGGAACGGGAAAGAAGCTCTAGGTACCTTCTTATCGCCTGCAATTTGGTGGAGGCCACTGCGCAAAGAATGTGCGGCAGCTGGGGCAAACCCATTACCACCCTGTAGAGATTCCCTTGATGATAGGACAGGCAGATACCAAAGCACAGGCGAAAGGTGTCATCGTGGCGCACGTATTCCGGCAGGGTCAAAGCCCGCATAAAGGACTCCGGGGAGCCCAGATTGAACATTTGGTACAGGCTCTCGATAAAGCAGCGGCGCTCCAGTTCCCGTAGCGTTGGTTTCTCAGTGGTCGTCGCTGACTGCCTATCCAGCTCCTCGTAGCAACAGAGCACACCGGTGAGGCATTCCTGCAGGTGCTGGTTACATATCTTCGGGTCGAACTTATCTATGGGCTCAACGCTTAGCTGATAGAGGCTGAAGGACAAGAACATAACAATGGGCTCCAACAGTCGAATTGTCTGACGGGCATCGAACATTTGGATCACAATCTCCCGGCGAACAGCTCGTAGGCGGTCAAATACGAAGTCGTACACCACATTATACGGTTTCCTAGTGTCCAGGATAATACTGCAGAAAAATTAAAGTCATTGCAAGCTGAAACTGGGTTTCCATCACAAAAAGGCTTACTCCTTGAGCAAATACTCCACTGTTTTGGTCAGCGCCTGCTCTGTTCGCATATCCTTAGCTTGCGGCATCTTTGCGTCGGCGGCGGAACGCGTGAACTCTTTGACCAGGATGCCGGGAGTATACTTCTGGCCATTCTTAAGCTCGAAGTAATGCAAAAGCTTCTCGCGAATTCGCCTGAATGGAATAAATATGTTATATACTTTTATTTACTTATTTTTTATTCTTTCTACATTTTTGACTCTCCATCGGGACAGAAATTTTGGCAGGAGCCTCTAACTTGAGCCATTTGTTGTTAAATCCACAAGTTTCAACGACCATGAAAACTACGACACAGCTGACTAAGCCAGGGTTGTCAGATAGCCATACAATTTCAAATTTATAGTTTCTGGTTTCGGCTGTCTTAATCCCTTCAGCTTACCGGAGATGTTTTCAGGACATTTTAGGCCCTTCTTCCGAAGTCATCGTCAAGGCTGGCGAGCTTTCAGCTCCCACTTCTGGAAGTTCGTGGCTGAACCCGGTTTCAGCGACAGGTGTTCCCTCAAAGGGGTGGCTACCCTGCTATCTCTTGTCATTATTCGCTCCGCTTACTGCAAAAACAAGTCAAAAGATGGAGAGGAGCCGAAAAGGTGCCGCAAGCGCACGATGAGCAAGGTCATGTACGAAACAAGGCTTGAGGGCAAGGCACAGCGCTATCTCAACGCCCTGAAGGAGAGTTGGGACCAGCTGCATCGGACTCCCGGAATGTTTGCATATCAGCTGAAAAAGACGCCACACAGACGTAAGATACCAGGCTCCCATGGCTTCTACACTGAGGTGAAATGGTTACACTCTTGGTTTTTAGTTGCTTTAATCCTTTTCTGTCTTCCAGCTAAATACAGATCGGTCCCTGAAACGCCGAGGCCCACAGACCATCGAGAGCTTGAACCCCGCTTTCAGACCAAACAATTTCAATTTTAACAAAGTCAACGCCTCGGAGATTCTGATGACCATTGACGATTGCCCCGGCAGTCCGGAAGTGCAGATGATCATTAATAAGAGCCCACTTACCCAGTACCACACTCTTATCTGCCCGGAGGTGGCAAAGAATCATGTTCAGCGTATAACACGTGATGTCCTGGCATTTTGCATCACCTTCATGCGCAGCGTCGATGACAAGAACATACGCATGGGCTACAACAGCCCCGGAGCCTTGGCCTCTGTCAATCACCTTCACTTCCATCTGCTGCTATTCCCTCAGGATCTTTATATTGATAAAGTCCCATTGGAAAAGCTAGCCGGAGATTCCATTTATCGCTTGAGCCGGCGGGCACCTACAGAAGCTATTTGTGTGGTATTCCGCGATAAGGACACAGACGATGACGTAGCAGAGAAGATTGATCTGATTTATAAGCTGGCCATGTGGATGTGCCAAAACAATATGCCGCATAATCTGTTCATCACGCAGGATAGAACTTCGAAAGGATACGGAGACGTGAAAGTATTTGTTTTTGCTCGCTCCAATTACTGTGTTAGCAAAGATTTGGCAGACTTTAACGTGGGTTTTTGCGAGTTGGCTGGGTTCATTCCGCTACCAGGTGAGGAAGTACACTTTGTTTATAAAAATATTTTAAGTACTTAACAATCCCTTCACAGATGCTGATAAAATGGAGAACCTTACAGAGCCCCAGGTGCTTCACCGGATCCGCTCTGTCACTGGTTCAGCTCCCAAGGCTGTGTATGAGGAAATTACGCAATTGGTCGAAGGAACGACCACGGAATTCCCTTGGGAGCAGATTTTGGCAATGTAAAACCGAGTGCAAAATAAACATCAAGAGGCTTTAATTTAGAAACATAATTTACTTCTCGATTATGGTATCACATAGCAGCCGCGGCGAATCCCTTGCCCATGGTGGCTTTACTAATGACTTTGGTGTTGGCGGCAATGCTGTAATCGAGTTGGGCGGCGCCGTTCTGCTTTCTCACCAGTTCCGTCAGCTCTAACAGCTTATCCTCGGCCACCCTTTCTCGTATTTTCTCAAAGAAAGCAATGTAGTGATGCAGGTTGTGACTGAAAAGGGAAGTGGAATCAATGAAAGCTTTGTTTCAGTTTTAAGCTTCTCTACTTACACCATCAGTAAAATGGGACCAAGAAGCTCGTTAGTCTTGTACAGGTGATGCAGGTAGGCCCGTGTATGTTTCTGACAGGTCAGACAGCTGCAGTTCTTTAGTAGCGGTGAGAAATTCTCTTTATTGGCATCGTCGGTGACATCCAGAAAGGGGACATGGACCTCACAATCCTGCACAAAACTGAACGTTAAGGCTTTAAAATTGAAAGCGGCACAGTAAGCATAGGAGGTGTCGAATATATCCATCCCCCGCTCGATGAGCTCCAGTGTGGTTAAGGGAGTAAAGGCACCGGGTACCATTCGCGGCTTGTCTTCTTCCAGTTGCTTTACACAGTGCTCCACAATGGGCAGCAGTTTGGCTGTGTCTAGAGTCGTGGCCGTCAAACCATTCGTGTGAAATCCCTCCAAGATGTAGCCACCGTAGCTACCCGCCGGTTGTTCTCTAGCATGCTTGATCGACTGCGTCCGGGCGAAAGTGTTGTATCCCCCAACGATGGGCGCCAGTAAAGTGGAATGCACCTTTTCACGTTGCTCGTAGACGTAATGCATGAACTTCTCCGTTCGGTCCACCGATTTCTGCACTCTTTTCTTGGCACTCTCCGCATTGGTGTCCGCATCACAGAGTCCTTGGTAGATGTCAGGTTTGATGCTGGCCACCATTTCCATGTAGCGCTCCGGAGTGAGAGACTCCCTTCCCCTGCGCGTGAACAACGGCTGTATGTCCCGATCATTGCCCCGCGAAGGCGTCATTTCGCAGGGATCTCGCAGAAGCAGGACATTCAGATGTCCGGGGAAGCCCACATAATCGCTAACGCCCCGATCTTCACTATTCCACTGGGCCAGGGCTTCGGCCATTTGGTCCATTGTAGATAGAGTGAACTGTAGCAACTGTGGCTTTTGGCTAACATGGCTCTCGAACACATCCGCACTAAGCCATGGAATACTGCCTGATTTTGTGGTCTGCATAAGCAGCGGCGTCCTCAACTCGGGGCCACTGTCCCTAATCCGGAGTTTGCCCAGGCGACCGGAATTCTTGCTAATGCTTTCAATAGCGAATTTCATGCCGGTTTTTTATTTATTTATCTTTACTGATCGAACGAGAATCCGCACGTTTCCATAGAGGTGGAGAAACATCGATGCCTACATCGATGTCATCGATGTTTTCTAAAAATCGCTTGGCGGGGAATCATAAATGTTTTTCCATTCTGCTAATTAAACGGAAAAGTAGTATACATTTTATGTATAAAATTAATTTTTAATTTGCCGTTTTTTATAAAGTTTTAATAGAATATTATATTATTTTCTTAACCACTGCTTAAAAAGGCTTTCGTCGATCGTTGTCGATAGCACATTTGTTCTTCAACAAGAACACACTTGTTATAGTATTGAAAAATATTTTTTTTCTTTTTTCATTTATGTCAATAAAAAGAAAAATAACTATGAAAGGTCCTAAACATTTTTAAAATATGGAATATTTGTTCTTTTTATTACAAACAGTTTTAATTGTGGAAATAAAATTACAATAAGATAAAAACAAATTTTTTTTCCTCTTATATTTTTTTAAACATCAATGAAACATCTGTGTTTTCCGCCAAAATCATCAAAAACATCGATTTCCTTAGACATCGATGTTTCTACACCTGTACAAAATTGAGCGAATCAACGTTATCGATAACACCGTCGGTGCTGCCAGTCTAGCTATTTCGCCAGCTTCGAGCTGGCCTCTGATAAGAGCTTTCTAATTATTAAAAATAAAAGGATGTACAATAATTCGTTTAGCCCTTTTTAAAAAGCTTGTCCGCAATATTGCAGCAGTTATATTATTCTCACCCATTGCAAAAATTAGTCTGGCAACTCTGACCACTTGGCGCCCCTATTCCCGTGTTTATTTTGTTGTTGCTATGTTTTGCCCTGTTTGCTGCTCAGCTGCTTTTAACTTTTCTGCCTGTTCGCGTTTCTTTCGGACGCTTTGTGGCTCTGCACTGGAAATGATTTTATGTTGTATGCGCAGCGCACTTGATAGAAATTGTTGTCATTGCTTGGTTGCCTCAGTGTTTTAGTTTCGAACGCCGGTCTCGCTCGCACTTGTTGGGGGCAAGCATTTGCGGACTTGTTCCGCAGCGTAATAAATTCATATGAATATCATTGTGTGTATGTTCCGTTCTGGTCGCGTCGTTCATTGATTTCCTAATTAAGTTTATAATTAAAATGAATTGAAAAATTACTCACATGCCTGTGTGAGAGTGTACATGTAGAGACATGTAAATTGGCTGCCCGCGTGTGAAAGCCTATTAAATATGTTATGTTATGTACTTACAAGTCCCCGTACATGCACATGTATACATATAGTATAATAAATAAATAGCTTTGAATTCGAAAGCGAAATTGTGCCAAAAACATTAGCAGCAACAGCATCAGCGAAAGAGGTAATTAGAATAACAATAATTCAGAGACGGCGTTTTTAAATTGATGACTTCCTTGCCACCGTGCATACAAACATACATACAAAAATACGTATGTAGTTTGGTACATACAATTATACGTATTCATAATTAAAAGCAATTATATTTGTTCTGCGAACAAATTACTATAAAAATTCCTCGAGGGTAAAAATTCGAGTCAGATATAACCGTAAAATACATCTGGAAGTATGAACATTTCCTACTCTCAGGGTTGCCAACTACCCGAACACTTGTGGCCTTGAGACTCGAAGATCGCTGCCTTTGCGTCGCTGCTACCTGTTCCCAATGTTTTACGGCCCGAAAGAGTCGTAAATGTGAAGCTGTAAAATTACATACGGCCCATAAAATCGTACATTTATGCTCATTCCAGGTGGTCCTGCCGAAAACGCAACGGAGTGGCAACTCTAGGCAAATGAACTGTTTTTACCTGCACAAGGCGCAAGGCGAAGAGGAACGGGGCGCAACGGATAATTTAGTGGAATTTTCAAAAATAGCAAAGCCAGCAACGGCGGCAGCCATAATCCCCCAGCGAGCACAATAATCAAAGATTAAATCAGGTTTATATGGAAAGGGTTATAGCATGGCGCAGGAAGAAATACACGTTTCCTAGCGCAAGAGCAACAACTACAATACCAACAACACCTACAACTGATTACACTCACACACTCGCAGACCCGAGAGAGCACACGAAGCCGACTCACGAGAGAGATATATTAAGATTATGCGATGAATATAACGAATTCTGGAGTACGTGAATTTAGAATGGCCTGATAATGCGCTAACAATTTAAGATATTGGTGTCGCCATTAATAAATTGATTCTGATTTCATAAGCAACTGCTCTTGTTTAAATGACATTACGTTAATGCACCCACATACTTTTGACGGCAGCCGTTCAACAAATTATTTCAAGAGCTAAGTACCGCATAAACGCAGAGATAGAGAGAGAGAGAGAGAGAGGGAGAGCAACTCACGACAAGACTAGACGTGCATGAATGTTTTTCGCTCATTTTGCTTTCGTGTGTGTAACGGCAATGTTGTGTTTCGGAGCGGCGGCGAAAGCACTCTGCAGCAGTAGCAACAACAACGATAATATTTTCCGTTTTTCCGTATGGAAGCAGTAGCGGCATTTGTTTTGAAAGTAAAGCAAAGGCGAGCAAGAAAAACGAAATATAAGCAGAGGAAGACGGGAAAAAGCAACGCCGCTGCCGACCGCGCCTCGCTGTGTCCGTGTGTTAGTGCTTGTCGTCGGTCTTATTACTGTCTGTGTGTAAGTGGGCGCGAACGTAAAGCCGAAAAGGAAGTGAAAATAGTGCAAAAAGGCCAAGTAATAATAATAATAATAAAATAGGCAAGCGAAGAGACAAGACCCAGACCAGTTTCGAAAAAGCGCCTATTTCCAGGGCCCGCTTATGTGCATTGGTATTGGTGTGTGCGTGAGTCTCGCTCTATGTGTATTAGTGCGACCACATACGGGGAAAAGGCCTTTTCAAAGGAGCGAAAGGGAGCGAGGAAGGCAGTGCGCGAGCGAGCAATAAGAATAATAAATTACACTTTGCTATAATAAGAAAAATTTATACATACACATATACAAATGTACGGCGGGAGAGGCCAACACACACATGTGCTCCCAGTGTGTGGAAAATTGTAATAAAATATGAACCGCAAAAGCAGCAACAGCAGCAGCAGAAAAACGAGAAAAACTAACTAAAAAATAAAATAAAAGCAAGAGAGAGAGAGAGAGAGAAGTGTGTAAAAATATATATGTACATATATATTTCGAAATCGCATGTGCCATTTTGCAAGCTTTAAAATCCACAGTATTAACAACCGAAATCTGAAAAATGTCCTGCATATCGAGCAACTTTAGCTCCTTTTTCCTCAATTCGCTCAACGATCCTTCAGAGTTTTCCAAGTACTTGAGCAATGGCGAGCTCAAATGCTCGAATTTCGAGGAATTTCAAGTGTTTGGCTGCGCAAGCGCAACGTCGCAGCAGCAGCACCAACAGCAACAACAATTGCAGCAGCTGCAACAACAACAACAACAGTATTCCGCACACTCACACTTAACCAATGGCGGCAGCGTAGCGGACTTCTACGAAGCAGCGGCAGCGACACAAGCAACAACTGCAGCAGTGTCAACATCGCAGCGGGAAACCTGCACCGGCAGCGCTGCATCCAGCTCAGGTAGCACTGTTGTAGCGGATGTCAGCGTCGCAGCGGCGCCGACGTCGGCAACAGCGCCCACAGGATCTTCCGTTTCTACAAGCGGTGCGGGAGGTGCCGGAGGATCAATAACAGGAACTCCCCTGCTCCCCAGTAATCGGTGGCCCACGGCGGTGGCCACGCCCAACGGCCATGCCTCCGGAGCAGCGACCGTGGGGGCAGCTTCAGTGCCACAGCATTTTGATGGATCCTTCGAGTTTATCAAATACCTACGCCACTCTACGGACTTCACGCCCAGTCCTAGCCCCAGTTCGGTTAGCGAGGGTGCCGCCGGATGCCCGGAGAAAAGCAAGACGCTACTGGCCGGGAGCACACCGCCACCGCCCGCTCAGTCGCCGGTGGCCGGCGGACTCATCGATCTGGACACAAGTACCTCGCAGAAATCGAGATCCGCTTCCCGCAAGGTGGCCGCCTTGTTGTCTTCCGTTTCGCGAGCTTCCAACAGTCTGGTGGACACCAGCACCTCGGCCTTGGACGTCTTTGATCACGATTCGAAACAGACCATTTTTGACCTGCAGCACATGGCGTCGAATGGATCCTCCAACTCGAATGAGTCCTCCCTGGAGATGCTTGCATTTCCCAACTCGCACTTGAATGCCTCAAATTCGAACACTTCCTCGGAGGGAGCGGCTTGCGGGAGTGCGGGTGAGTTTGGTGGCCTGCTAACCGGTGCCAGTTGCTCCTCCTCGACGGCCTCCTCCTCGTCGCATGCGCCCAAGCTTTTGGGTAGCTTCGTGATCAAAGAGAACTTCGAGGTGCACCCATCACACAAGGTGGAGGAGGGGATCTTCCAGCACATGAACAAGCTCCCCTCGAAGAAGAAGGACACGCTGAAGCAGCTGGGCGTTCGGTTCACTGGCCAAATGACGCTTACGGACAAATCGATTGTGGTGGAGAACTTTATCAAGTTCTGCGAGGTGAGTTAGCCCAGAGCAACCTTCCAAAATTTGAATGGGGTGGGGTTGGGTGTTTAGCGAGTCGAGTTTCCCTTTAACGCGAGAGAGTGCGAAAATTTCATAGCTCTCACTCTACCCATTTCCATATGCAATTTAAATATTTGCACATATGTACGCATTACGTATTTATTTTGACGATGGTCGTTGTGTATGGTTTGGGTGTAGGAATTATATGTGGATATAATTAGGGTTGGTCAAAGGGGTAGTATTTCTGGTTGGGAGTGAATTACTAAAGGAATTACCTCACCGAATTCAGGTACAAAATGTCAGACGATTTCCGCTTAAAAATTTAGATTAATAGGGGAATAATCATGCTTTCTACTGATGTACCCTTATATTACTAATGAATTTCTTCTTACGACATTAAAACATATTCGTCAGTTTTCCATTTTTATATGAAATAAAGTTAAATGGAATGGGGTCAAATAAATACCACGAAATATATGATAAACAACTAAAAGTACGCCTTGAATTAAGGTCAATTTATCATTTCCCTTATCAAGCTAATACTAGTTCATATCTAAGGGGTACACGTAGGGTATAAATTAATGTTTAATATTAACATTCTTATCGTATAGAGCATATATAAATGGTTTGCCTGTATTTATCGCTTTGTGCATATTACTTTTGGATGCATTTAGAAGTATGTAAGTGCCTTTTTTTTTACCTTCATAATTAGTAAAAGAAAAATAATCTTCATAGTAAAAATTGTTTGTAATTGATTTCAAAATACATGTTTTAAATGTAGAATAATTGTAAATACTCAGGGGATTCTGTGGCACTTGCACTTGATTAGAAATCAATTTTAAATTCGTCCAAAAGTGAGCAATAAAAAAGCATGGTCCCTATTTTAAATGAAATTTAGTAGCATACTTTTGGGCGCATTTAAAACCTTCAAGTATCATCCATATAGAGCGTTAGCTTCTTAATCAATTTTGAAAATACAGGTATTGATATTTTCTGCCTTTCAAACCCCTTTATAAATATATAAAGTACATACCCATTTAGATATTCATAAAATAAACATGCACCCTATCCATATCCTATATCCTATATCTTACACACACACATACACGCACTCACAGGATTCCGTTTGGACCTCCTACTCACACAAATGTCATTATAAATTGTAATAACAGGAGCAGTGGCGCCGGCGTCGCAGTCGTCGTCGTCGCTGGCTGCAGCCAACCACAAATTCAGCATACAACTGTAATCATGTGTGCTTACTGTATGTGTGTGAGTGTGTTCGTTCTAAACACCTATACATGGGGGTTAAGCCCCACCACCACCCGCCCCAGAAATATACACACATACACATTTGGCGCCCTTTTCAACACTATGGCAAGTCAACCCCAAACACTCGCCACGCTCATTACGCTCCGCTTTATCACACACAAACACACAGCATACCCACACACAGACAGAGAGTCACATCTAGATTTGTTGGCTTCGACCCCCCCACCCCACCTCTCCTCCCCCCTCAATCTACTAAAACACCCACACATTCACCAAACTATGTACAAAATGGCATTGATGGCATAATACAACAAAAGCAACAACTACAGCGCGCAAAATTACGAAGGAGGCGAAAGAGAGAGGAAGCTGAAGTAGGAAAAGAGGGGTGGGAAAACCCTACTCCCCTCTATTACAACATTTTAGTTCTAAGACGCTCTTTGCTTCTACCTTGCTCCCTAACTCAAAATTGTTGCGCTCTCTCTAACGGTAGCTCTCTCTGGGTTCCCTCTCCCAAACATCCTTCCTCCGCTCAAAACTTACTTGAAGGCTGATTTCTCCTGCTCGAAACTACCAAAGTGTGTGTGTGTAGTTGAACCAATGTTTGTGAGTGTGAATGTAAGGCTATAAATGTGGGTGTGGGCAACCCCAAAAAAGCTCAAGGCAGAGGCAGTTGCTATTGAGTAATTGTATGTTGCCCTCCCACTTGCTCCCCTCCCACTTGCTCCCCTCCCGCTTCCTACTCCTCTTTCTTTTTCTCCGCCTACATTTCTGCCTCCTTCTCCTCCTCTTCCGCTTCTCCCTTGGATTCTTCTTTGGCTTCCACTCCTTAGACTCTCATACATACAATCATCAAGTTACTTGCCAAGGGAGCGGCAGTGGTAAGGAAAGGGGAGAGTGGACTGTCCGTTAGCTGCTTGGGCATGTCCTTTTCCTTTACCCGACTCTCTTGCTTTCGCTGCACGTACGAGTATGTGTATGTCTTTGTATTTTATCAACACATTTTATACATGTCTCTATCGGAGCCAGCGCTTAGTACAGTCGCAAGTGCCTAATTCAAACTTTACCTTAGAAGTTGGAGCCCATGAAATTATTATTTTAATTTTGTAAAGAAGTAAAAGAACTAGATTTAATTTAATAAGCAAAACTCTGCTTTCAATTTTATTTAGGCTATTACGTCGAAATTGAAGTTCGATGAAATGCAAAATTAACATTAAAAGCAGCTTTCCGCTGCATGTAGTATGTAAGCATCTGTATGTGTAGTTTATCCTAATCCTCAGAGGTTCAGGGTTTTAATCTCTGGCTAAAAGTCAATTTTGATTTTGCCTCCCCTATAAGATTTTCGGAAGTGTGGCCTCTAATCCTAATTCTTGTACTACTTAAATCGTTGAATTTACAGAAGTTCCACTGTAAGTGGGGCTGAGTGTGTGTGGTCCCCAGCGGCAAACATTGAAGGCTACTAAGTGCGCATGCAGTCGGCTCACCCACACAAATGCATTTCAGTTTGCCCAACTTTGGGCGAGTGTCTGTGTGTTTCGTGTGTGTGTAAAGGACAGCTTAGTGGCAATGGGAGCGGGAGAGAGAGGGCCCGAAAGGGGGTGGGCCATGGGCAGGTACAATGTCTCGGCTTCGCACAATTTACGCGCACAGACACACACTCGCATACGAAGGGAGGCGCACATATGGGGCATTGATTATAATTTTAAATTATACATATGTATGCGGGCCACATACTGATATAACTGTACATGCCGCATATGACGACTATATACAGGATATACATATGTACATATGTAATGTATGTACATGTACATATGTAATGTATGTATATATGTATAGAGGGATATTTGTAACGCACACACATCAAATATTTAGGTTTTGTGCAACGTTTTGTTGCCGTTTTGGGGACAAACACACACATAAAATTAGTGTTTGTTTTTTGAATTTAGAGCGCATTTAGAACAGGTTACCTTAATTGGAAAACCCAGTAATTAGTTGCCTAATGAAAGGGCTGAAGTGGGAAAAAGGGCGTCGAATGAGACCCTTAACCCTTTGAGGCTCGCCACGCACACCCATTAAAAGAGGAAAAACCTGTTAAACGGCAAAACAACGGCACACACGGACTGAAGGAGAGTGAAAGTGTGAAAATTTGCCCCCAACTTGCACAAGCACTTAATGCACACACGCACACCCTCGACAAAAAAAAAAGGAATCAAAAAATCATGGCAGCAACAGACGAAACAAGCCGCTCCTGTGCTTGTTGTTGCTTCTCGGCACGCACAAGCAACACCCACAATAACGACAACGAAAACAAAAACAAAAACACCGCACAGAAAGGAAAACAATTCACACTTGTCTCTCAATACAAACAACAACAAACCGCATCACACCACAGACAACAACCGCAATTCCGCCACACACACACAAGCAAGCAAACACCCAAACACCACACTGACGGGTAGCACCCACACACACGTACACTGCGTCACGCACAAACACAATCCATGTCTGCCAATAAGTTTGTAAAAAGCAAAAAACAAAGGAGAAACAGAAGCCGAAACAGACACAGAAAAAAGAAAATGCAAACAGAAGGAAACGTAACGAAAACAGAAAAGGAAAACAGCATCGAAAGCAACAACAAAATACCGCAACACATTGCCATTTGCTTTCATTCTTCTCTTCCTGTTTGTACACTTTTTTCTCCTCTTCATTTTACCAGGCATTTTACCTTTCTCAGGTATATTATTAATATCAAAACTATGAAATGTATGACTTGCATTAAAAAAAAAATACTACTCTCCTTCGGGGGATTTGCAATAATAATGCTGTTATCGTTGTCCTTGCAGTAGCCCTTAAAAGTAGGCAACAAAAAATACAATTCTTTCTAAAGAGTATAAGTTTCTTACTTTTTATACCTTACCAGCAATTTCTGCAGCAAATACTATAAGGACTACCTTTAACAATTTTCTTCCTCATTTCGTGTTAAAAATTAAATGACATTGGAGCCTTCAGGGTTAGCTATCGGCAGCTCTGTTCAAAAGCAAAGTTAGTATCAGGAATCTCTTGTTTTGTAATAGTAGAGAGTATTTGCGGGTTTGCATGCTCCTTCTTTCATTGTTTCTATTTCATTTTTTTTTCCCGCTTTTTGACTGTGAAACAGTTGAGTGGCCATGGGCGTGCGGTGGTTACGAGTGGGACAGCACTCGGTCTGCCGGCTTGACAGCAGCAACAGTGCGGCACTGCGCTGCCCCCCCCATTACACAGAAGAGCTCACCAAAACCCGACCCAACTCCGTCTCCTGTATAGTTGGCTGTTAATGAGACACCTGGAGAAGTGGCCAGGTGTCGCTCGCCTGTCATCACGCTGCCAGAAGGAGATGGAGGGTGTTATGTGGCACTGTCATTCTCCTGATTCCTCCGACTGGGCTCTAAAGATCTCAGCCCGCCACCGAAAAAGGAGAAGATGTCTCGTCACTCCTTTTTGCTCTATTGATTTTTAACATAATCAAAACCCGAAATGTATGTACGAATCCCCAGAAGCGCTTCCTTTCACACATGGGGGCAGAGCAAGAGCGAGGAGAGCAAATGGTGGTGGGTGACGGGTGGCCGGGGTGACGGGTGGTGGCAAGCTCTAGCGCACTGATTATGAGGATGTTGATAAGTTCCGACGAGCAAAGGACCAAAACCGACGACGAACGAAGACTCACACTCGCACAAACACACACAGAGCCGGCCATTAAGCCGCTGCCTGGGCCTACTAAAGCTAGGAAAGCACACACAGGCACCGGTACAGACACAGACACGAGCGCACACACAACCCTTTCAGGGGTCCTTGCAAATACCCAGCCGCCCCAACCCGCAAACCCCGAGCCCCATCCACCACTGCAAACCCCCCATTTGGGGGAAAATGGCTTCATTGAAAATGTTGTTTGCTTTTCTATTTGGGTTTGCTTTGCTGCCTTTTCTGCTTCCTTTATACCCTGCGCCCTATTCTATATTTTTACACTATAAAATATACATTGTAAGGGTGTGGGTCCTTGTTTCCGATGTGTGTGTGTGTGGAGCTTTAGCTTCGGCATGTTATTCAGGAACCATTTCCCAAACCCCGCATCCCTAGGCCCCCCAGTATACCCGCTCAGCCCAACGTCCTTTTGCAAGTTTTTGGCTTTTGTGTAAAATTTTCGTTTTAAACTTTTGCGTTGTACACGAATTATAAGTTTTGATTAGTAGTGGGCAAAGTTTTCGCCTCGCATGTGTCTGTGGGGCTTTCACCAGCCCATATATATATACATATATATATATAGTAGAACATTATGTAACGTCAAATACATATGTGCAGTCATAGAATTTGACGTCAATGAATACACATGCACAGGAGTTACGTGGAAAACAGCCTAAAAGTAGAGGAAATTATGCTAAAAAGTGGCAGAAAGGCTGTTGGGTTCCTCCCCTACTCGAAAGGTGTAAGTTATTTCAAAACTAATGGAAGGGTGGTTGGCGTTGCGTTAGATATGGTTGCGGATGTGGGGAAACCAGTAGAACCGGTATGTCTGGAAAATTAATTTTTAACTGGCGTCAGATTTCTTAATGAAATTTTTGTTGAGCGATATATAATTTAAAACCTTACTGAGAAATAAAAATGTTTAGACCTTAAATGTATATTACTAGAAAATATAAACTTTAGGAATACTACTTTTCAGGAAATAATGAAATATTAGACTTAAGGCCAGAAATATTCAGGTGTCCAGGGCTTTATTGGATCAAAAATCCTGAACCTAAAATTGAATATTGCGAATTTAGAGACCAAACTATGCAGTGTTGAGGTTGTATCTTATTTGCTTGTCTTCGAACAAGATCTTTGTGTTAGAACTTAAAGCGTAATTTCTAAAGTATTATTATTACTGTCCCATTGCTTCAATCCAAATCCTTTTTATTTTCCCCCTTCAACAGGAATACGATATCAAGGATCATCGGCCGTGGCTGTCATTGAACCAATGCGGCCTCAACAAGCCCGAACAGATCAAGTTCGCTCGATATCTGGGACAGGGCCTGCCGACGTTCACCCTCTTCTGCATTTATAGCAATTTCAAAAATCTGTTTTGCACCAAACGCACAGAAATGTGAGTAACTCCACACACCGACACTATCGGGCGCCCGTTCTGGATAATTCAATATGCTGCAGCTCCTAAAAGCATGCTTCTACTTTAAATTGATGAATGTCCTGTTTCTTGCAGCTACACGAAGGATGGCTACAATCTGCCTTATATACTCGACAAAACCAAGCGCTTCCTGGCCAACACAACAGCTGGTAAGTGAGAATCTATATCTAAATATAGGTATAGGTATTAGGTATAGAGATAGACCCCGACCCCCTAGTCCGCCGCCCCAGTCCCACCGAATCCCGTGTAGTGCAAATGCAGCAGCAACAGCAGCAGCAGGCAACGTTTTCGACGTTGTCGTCATCAAACCGAAAGAATGTGTTCGGGCCTGAGGAAAATTAATAAAAGAAAAAACAAAAAAAAAAAAAAGAGAGACGAATGTGCTAAATTTTAAAAATATATACACTCGAAACCAGAAGAAGTGCTTACATTCATTTTTATGATTTCTCCTTTCCACTTTTGCACTTCTCATTTCTATTTCTATGTTTCGTGCACTTGTTTCCGTTCTATTTGGTTGTATTTCAAGAAGCGAAAATATCGAAAAGAGAACTACAATTTGGCCTGCCTATTTTTGCGAACTTTTTTTTCAAAATAATCCACCAAAACCAAAAACCCTAAAAAAAACTATTTTAATTTTTGACTTCAATTTGTTTGTTTGTTTCCTCTTCTTCTTTATCCACGCATACGCTTTCAATCACTATAGGCGACAATGCCAACAACAGCAACAGCAACAACATCACCACGAACAACACCAGTAACAAGTCCAACAACACCACAACAACAACAACCACACCATCTACACCGGTCAAACAGACACCTCAACAACAACAGCAGCAGCAGCAGCAATCCGAGCAGGAGCTGCTGGCACCCAATTCACCTGCCACACCGAAAGCAGCCACAGCTGGAGGGGTAGGAGCACTAGGAGCGGGAGCAGGAGCTGTCACGCCCACACAGGCGACGCCACGCACAAGGCCTGCCACACCCACAATGCAGGGAGGAGGTGGAGGAGGAACAGGAGCAGCACGCGCTGTAACTCCCACAACGCCACAGCAGCAGCACCTGCAACAACAGCAGCAGCAACATATGTTGCAACATCCTCATACGCACCCGCACCCACATCCACATTCGCATCCGCATGCCCAGCATTCGCATCCGCTTCCACATCCGCACACGCATCCCCATCCTCATCCGCACCTCATGCAGCCGGGCACGCCCACACGCAGTCCGGCCATGGCCCCGCAGCAGCAACATCCCCAGCTGCCGCCCCATCCGCACCATTATCCCCCGCATCATCCGCACCATCAGGCGCCGCAACACCATGGTCATCCGCATGCCCATCACTTTGCTGCCTATGCGTCGGCCCATGGGCATCCGCAGCAGCATCCCCAGCAACAGCATCATCCGCACTATTATCCGCACTCGCCGCATCCACATCCGCACGCGCATGTCCAGCATATGGCGGCTATGGGTTATCCTGGAGCAGCGCCACCGCTTCCACAACAGCAGCAGCAGTCAGGAGGAGGTGGACCAACTGCTGCAGCAGCAGGTGGTGCTGCAGCCGGTTCTGGTGCCGGAGGAGGAGGAACCATGTGAAATTGGGGTCGGCGTGGCGCCAAGGAAAGCGGTGGAGGCGGCGGCGCCACCTGTTGACACTCCTCCTCGCGTAGGCTGTTGGCAAGGATTCGGGATGAAGGATTCTGGATTCGGCCGCTCCCCGTCTTCCTCCCACCCATCCTGTGTCCTAGATTAGTTTGGCCGTTTATGTGCATCGTCATATACTATGTTTATGTGTACTCCTCCTTGTTTTAGTTTCGTTTATTTTAGACTAATTTTACACAAAACAAGCTTTTTGCCAAATTTTTATAAAACTATATGCAAATTTTTTGTATTACGTTTGGACGACAATATCAGAAATTGTTGGCCGACGATCGATCATTATTATAAACCCCAAACTATGCAATGTTATTCCTTGAAAAGAGATTATTACATTTTACACATCGCAAAACACACACACGAACACAAAACACTACCACATACATCACACTTTTACACACAAACTCACGAATATAGAAAATCATACTAAATTTAATATTATGGTAATAATATAATAAATATATATATGAATATATATTTTAGTAAGCCAAGAACAAAATGAAATGTATGTTATATGTAAAACCAATCCTAACTAAAAACACACACAACATACGATATATATGGAAATTGTTTGCGAACCCAGAAAATATATACAAAAAAAAACTAGATTGAGAGAAAATCGAAACGATTTGACATTTTTTATTGCCTGCGTCGTCGTGCCTCTGCATTTGCGCTCAGTTTAAGTTTAATTAATTAACGCAGAAAAAAGCACGCTCCCTTCTCCTTGGTTGGTTTTTTAAATTGAAGCAAATTGCCATATTGCAATGATTGGTAGTAACTCACCTTGTGCTTGGTTATATGTACGACATGTATTAATCAGAGCCTAGGACTTCATTGGGAACAAGAAAGGAAGCTAACTTCGGCATGCCGAAGTTTAAATACCCTTGCAGTAAGTAAGAAGAAGAAAAATCTTCTGACTTTTTCGTTTTCTCGGGTACTGACATAAGGTAAATGTTGAAAGAAAGAAAGAAAAATGTTGCGAACGAGAAATGTTGCGAGCGAAAAATGTTGCGAACGAATTTAATGAATTTATATATATATTCCTATGGCTGCTATATGATATAGTTGTCCGATTTTGATCAAATTAAAACCGAAATTCAAGAATAATACAAAATGGCCATATCTCAAATTTTATTCAAATATTGTAAAAATTGGCTAAGTTATAATTTTTTTCATTAAAATTTACCGATCTTTCCTATATAGCTATATGATATAGTCGGCCGATCCGGCTCGTTCCGACATATATAGCAGTGAGAGCATATAGGAGCATATCTGCAAAGTTTCATCCAGATAGCTTTAAAACTGAGGGACTAGTTTGCGTAGAAACGGACAGACGGACAGACGGACAGACGGCCAGACGGACAGACGGACAGACGGACATGGCTAGATCGACTCGGCTGTTGATGCTGATCAAGAATATATATACTTTATAGGGTCGGAGATGTCTCCTTCA